>CAWUFW010009238.1:600000-803059 GCA_963921515.1 Calotriton arnoldi | reverse complement strand
CACCTATATTTGTTCATGCATATGCATGAGTTACAATCGCAGCGGATGCAACACTCAGTTGCCAGGGGCACGCAAGCAACTATCACGTTCGCCTAGCTATTTATGTAGTAGGTTAACATTATGTAGTAGTTGCAGATACGTTCAAGACACAAGATTTATGGCAAAGATTGCCTGTGTTTCCCCGGGCGAAAGAGGATGATGTCGTTGTGTCAAATTGTGTTTCCACGCAAGGAGACGCACAACGCAGGCATTTGCTGGAGCCAGTGATCTAGGCACAAGGAGACGCAGGTAGGTTAGACACACACAAACAAGTGCAAGAAACAGCGCACACAGTGCAAGGGCGAGGATAACCTCACTCAAAGGTACATACACCTATACCATTGCACTAATATATACACATATGTCTCGCAACATCAAAGAGAATACATGTGTAATAATATACATCTTCACGCCGTGGGTGCCATTAAATCTAGTGGGGCATACATACGTGCCGCACAGCCACCAAATACAATACTAAAGTCATTATTAATGCAAGAGATACCACAGACATACCACGACACCACACAACACAAGACACATGTCAGTGAAATTAACAGTAGAAGAACATGCTGGCACACAACACACCAGGAGAGCAGGCCCTTCGGAAGAGAACGCCAAGTGTCCACACTGAATTACCTGCACATATGAATACATCATGAAGTGAACACAGGAGCTGAGGACAACGAGACCAGTGGCCCAAGAATTACATCCGTACGCAGAAAGGAGGCAGAATGTCACAGCAGATATACTGAATGACTAGTCATTAGCCAACTGGGGAATAGACCAACACAGGCATGTTCTGTGAGTTAATGTGCAGATAAAGATACCTGTCACATGTACATGCAAGTTGAGACTGGAAGAAACACCTGAACTGTCTGAGCTTACGGGAAAGAGGGTCTGCACCAAATGTTAACAGAACACTGTCCTCTAACCTCCTCATCTATTTCAGCTACAGGAATCTCAGATGCATTAATGGAAGCTGGAGACCTCATCGCAATACACTACTTCCACCATGCCGAATACTGGGTTACCACGATACATACATTGGGATGCATCTCCTATCCTGCTGAACGAGTTACCGACTGACTTATCAAGATCATTAGTTAGTGCCATGCCCCACTGTCGAGAGTTCCTCTTCAGCAGCGGATCTGCTCCTCTTCTTCTTTATGGGGCATGGCGATGTAGTTAACATCATGACGCCGCACTGAATGGAACCACAACACACGACGGATTTACGAATACCTTGACAGCCACAACATATTACCACCACACTTGCTGGAGGCATCTGACAAGATCCACAACGCATCTATGAGGTCTGTTCCGCGCACCCATGCTCTCCGCATTAGTCACCAGCCAGCACAAACGCAGACTGCACTGTAACCACACACCCACATCGCCATGACACACACAGCCCTCATACCCAGGGAACACCGCAGGGGGAGCATGGTTCTGTGCATCGCACATTTATTATATCCAAGAGCCACTGGAATAGGTCGCCCCAGCCTGTGGCGCTGCACTCTCCTACATACCAGGATTTTAGAGGGACGACAAGTGCACGCATTTGTTCTCCCAAAGTATCAATAAAAAATAAGAAACATGTTCAGGATACATATGCACGTGCAGAGGAGAATGAATGTATAACTCTGTCACATGGAACTGAACCACCCTTCAGATGTGACAGGTTTGCTGCGGTTGTTCCTCATGCACGCGTGCATGTGAGATGACATCAGGGCATGTGCTTGCGTGCATGCAGCGGCGTGCCACTTGTTGTTGCACTGTGGTGGTTACTGGACATGTCACAGTCACTGGGGTCGTGTTGTTGTTGTATGCACTTGTCGTCCATGCAAAGGTCCTGGTATGGGATTCCCGGGCGGGGGTGGGAGGGTGCAGCACCCACAGACTCCAGGCGACCTATTCATGTCCACTGAGCGGTGTGTGTGTCCATGTGCGCTGGATCCATGTCGTGTCCTGGTTGTTCGTGCAGTTCCGTCCATGTGGGTGCGATGCACAGAGCCCATGCCACTGCCTCCCACGATGCATGCGGTGTTCCTGGATGTGATGGGGAACAGTGTGCATGTCCCGGTCATATCCGATGTCATGGCGATGTCGTTGATGGTGTGGTTACAGTTGCCGGTCGTTTGGTATGGCTGTTGTGGTGGTGACTGGCCAGTCCGTGCGGAAGCTGAGCATGGGTGCGGGGTTGGACTTCATAGGTCACTCGGGGAACCTGCGTTGTGGTCCGACGTATTTACAGGTTGTCAGGTATGCGATGCCGTCCAGCAGGGCTTCCATGTCATTGGTGGTGTACATGTTTGCCAGCCAATGAAGCGGATGGTGGCTGTCAAGGTGTTGTTCGTAGGTTGTCCCTTGGAGGACCATGATGGGGCATGCTGGGTGACATTCGATGTAGCTGTTCTCGATGATCCGTCGTGTGGAGGCACAGTGGTTCCATTTCAGTGCGCGTGCGATGTTGGCCACATACGCCATGCCCCCATAGGCAGAGCAGGCCCTGTCGTGTGCGTCCAGAGGGAGGAGTAGTGGTAGCAGGTCCGCCTTCAGACATGCCGGGTTGGAGAGGCATATCTCGACGGGATGCTGGTAGGGACACCTCCGACAGTAGAAGACAGGCATGACGCAGCTGAACAATGTGATGCGGTAAGTCAGTCGGTAACTTACGTTCAGCAGGGACAGGAGATCGCATCCCAATGTATGTATCGTGTTGGTTTGGTACAGCTTGAGCTGTTCGGCGTAGTTGGGTAGGTGTGTTGCGGTTGCCATTTCGCAGCGGTTCGTAGAGGTGGCGTGCTCCAGCTGTGTGTGCAGTCTGCAATGTGCACGCTCCGGGGTTGCTGTGAGCTCTGTGTAGTCGTGGGGAGACAGGACTTGTGTTCTGTTGGCTTGTTTGGAGGACACGGGCCCTCTTCCCACATGCTTCTCAGACAGTTCAAGGTCAGTGCTGTGTGACTCCTTCCAATTAACTTGCATGTGGCCGACATGGGGGAGTGTTTTCTTGTTTCTTCCCCGTCCGTTGTGTGCTTCTGTGATATGCGCTATCTGCCCTGTGGTCGGTCTCCTCGGCATGCCTGTGTTGGTCTATTCTTGGACAATGGCTGTATTCACCGGCTTCTGTCGTAGGGCTGTGGTTTCGGTGTTGGAATGGAAGGTCATTCAGTGCTGTCTGCTCTCCCTTGTGTGGGCGGCAGGCTGCCTTTCCGCTCTGCGTTGGGCCTTGTGTGTGGATGTAATTCTTGGGCCACCTGTTGTCGGTCCCCGGGCTCTTTGGTGTTCCGTTTCATGTGTCTTGTTCATATGTGCAGGGTGGTATGGGTGTTTCAGTGTGGTACTGGCGTTCCTCTTCCCGAAGGGGCCCTGCTTCTCCTAGTTGGTGTTGCCGCCGCTGTGTGCTTCGCCATGTTTGTTACACTGGGGTGTGTCCTGCTGTTGCGTGACTTCACTGACATGTGTGCGTCGGTTGTGTGGCGTTGGGTGTTGTCCGTGAATTGGGCGTTGGGGACATGTCTGTGGCCGGCCTGTCACGTGTCATGTGCGTTCGGGGTGGGGCTGGTGTGTGTGCTGCTTGGTTGTGTCCCTGTGTCTGTGTGCGACGCATGCATGGCGCTGCGGTTGGCCTCTGCGTTGTGCGCATGTGTGGCGGCGTCATCGGCGCTTGGGGCCGTGACGGGGTGGTTGGTTCCTAGTCCCAGGTGGTGTGTACACATGTGTTCTGCGATGTTAGGATTTGGCCTGTGTGTCATATGTGGATGCAATGGTGGATGTGTAGTGTGCACGCGCTGGTGGGGGTTGTCCGCTTTTTCCGCCCTTGCACTGTGTGCGCTGTTTGCGTACACTTGTTGTGTGTGTGCCTACCTGCGTCTCCGCGGTACGTTGCGTCCTTGGTGGTGCATCAGCAGAAGCATGGGAAGGGCCTGCAGTGCTGGATTCATGCCCGGGGTGCCGCTCTTCGTTGTCCGTGCTCGGCGTCCGTGTTTCCGCCTCTCTTTCACGTGCGGTGTCTCTTTGCCGTGGGAGCAGTTTGTTTGCGGCATCGTAATTTATGCGCCGGGCGGGACGTGTTTCGTCGGACGGTGTGTGTCAGTTGGGCTGCGCCGCTACGTGTGCGGGCGCACTTTGATGGCGGACGGTGTTGCTGGCTTGCCGGCGGTGTTTGGCCTGCTTTTCGCATCGTAATTGGGCGGGCGTGTGGACTGCTGCGTGCCGGCGGTAACTGGTGGTTTTTGCATCCGCCAGCACGGCGGTTGTGCTTCCGCCCGCCATCGTAATGGGCCCCTAAATATGGAAATTGTGTATTTAATTTTAGGTGTGGGTTGTGGGGTTTATAGGGGTAAAGGGTGGGAAGTAATTTATGTTTAATTAATTAATAATGAGTTGATAATTAATTTTAATTAATTAATTGATATTTAATTAGGGTAATCGTTTATTTTTTTGTGTGCAGGTTTTACTTTTATAGGGGTAAAGGGCGGGGGAAATAATTTTACTTACTTTATAATTAGTTGTTAAATACTATTCGTTTTTTAATTGAAAATAAGTTTTAATTGTGTAATTAATTTAGTTTAATTTTAATTTTAGCTGTGGTTTGTGGGGATTATAGGGGTAAAGTGTGGGAAGGTTATTAATTTGTATGAGTTTTAATTAATAATATTTCTTTAATTGGTAATTAATTATATTAAATATGTAAGTACATTTTTATTTTTTATTCAGATGTGGGTTGTGAATTGTGTGGGGTTATAGGGTAGGAAATAAAAAAAGTAAATTTATGTAATAATTAATGTTTTTGCTTCTAAATAATTTCTAATTAAAAATATTTATTTGTTTGAAAATTATTTTTTATTTTATTTAATATAATATTTGTAGGTATTTGTCATATGCATGTAACATTATAATATGTTTTTTAATTTGTAATATTAAATATATTAGTATTTTCATTTTTAACATATTTATATATTTTTTTATTTATTTTGTTTTTTAAAATATTTTTGTTGTTGTTAATATTTTGTTTGTTTTTAATTTTGAACTGACTGTAGTGAGAATATTAATGTTTCCCCTCCGCAATCCAACAATTTCCCTACTGTTGCACTGACTGGAGTGGGAATAGTAATTTTTACCCCTCCGCTATCCAACACTTTCCCTACAGTTGCACTCATTGGAGTGGTAATAGTAATTTTTACCCCTTCGTTATCTAACACTTTCCCTATTGTTGCACTCACTGGAGTGGGAATAGTAATATTTAGCCCTCCTCTATCTAACACTTGCCCTACTGTTGCACTGACTGGAGTGGGAATAGTGAATTTTATCCCTCCGCTATCCAACACTTTCCCTACTGTTGCACTGACTGGAGTGGGAATAGTAAGTTTTACCCGTCTGCTATCCAACACTTTCCCTACTGTTGCACTCATTGGAGTGGGAATACTAATTTTTACCCGTCCGCTATCCAACACTTTCTCTACTGTTACTCTCACTGGAGTGGGAATAGTAATTTTTACCCCTCCGCTATCCAACACTTTCCCTACTGTTGCACTGACTGTAGTGGTAAATTTAAGTTGAAAGATTTTTAAATAGTTTAATGTTTTCATTTATAATAGAATATTTTTTTTTAATTGATTTTGTTTTATATATATATATTTTTAAATTTTTATATAATTTTTTAATTATAAAATAAATTAAAATGAATAGTGTAATAATTGTTTTAAAGTAACTATATATATATATATATATATATATTTATTATGTATGTGAGTTTAACTTTTTAAATTAAGTTTATTTGTTATTTGTTAAAATGTATATTAAATCTACTTAATTTTTTTAAAATTAATTTTATTATATAATAATATTAATATTTATTATTTTACATATATATATAAAAATCGATATTTTGAACAACTATATTTTTAACATCGATATTTTTTTCTCGATATTTTTGTACTTGTTTAAGTAAAGGGAGTTGATATTTTTGCATTCTATATTTTTTCATCTATATTTTTTACATTGATATTCTGTCAGTGGACCGTTGTTTTGCCTTAACCTATGTTCAATATGTTATACATCTAGGGTCTGGGATATCTTTGGAGGATCCAGCTTCTTGGTTCATGAAAGGGAAGAAATACTGAGTGTCAGGAAGCAACCCATGTCAAAGAGCAGATCTTAATTTTGCAATCACCTAAATGGATAATTTCCAGCTTCTTTTGAGAAAATGCGGGTTCTGTAAACTGTTAGAGAGGCACTGATACAATGGCAAGATTCCTCTCTGGTTTAATATGCACCTGATGCACCAATGGTAGCTGTGCTCCTGCCTAGTGATTCTTCCACTGTAAACACCGCACTTATTGTCTTGCTTAATACTACATCCCCTCCTACTTATTTTCTCTTTCCACTGTAATTTGTACTACCTCACCTGGTCTCAACATCATATCCATGATCCGACAAAGGTCAGCATTCTAGTTCTCCAGTTTGCACCTCGGCTGCACAGCACTTCCTGTTTGTTCAGCCCTCCGTTTTCAATGCAACAAACTTACACATATGGCGGCTGCTTTTTTTTTTTTTTGCTATTTCCTAACACTTTTTCACCTGCTCACCAAGCTACAACTTACAACAAAAACAGCTTATTATGAATCACATAGGCAAAACCTAATGGGTTTATTTACCAATGCTTGTTAAATCTCCCGCCAAGTGGGAGCAAACACCACAGGCGGAAGCTTCCAAAATGCTCCCGCCCGCTGGGAGCAGACTTTAGATCTGTTTCCCTGCCCAGAGTGATATGGGCAGGGAAACAGGTCTTAATATTTCTACCGTCCACAGGGACCAGCATTATTAGCTGCTCCCTGTAGATGTGGGGAGCTGGCTGGGGCCGTAAGGGTCTTGGGGCTCCCCCTCCAGCCTCCAGCAAGTCTATGGAGGGCACCTTGGGTGGGCACCAGGTCACCCACCATTTAAATCGGCGGGCCCGAGAGATGGAGTTCCCGGAGCCAAAAGCGGCCTGGGAAAGGGGGCCGCGTGCCCCTCTCCTGCTAAAAACTGCACCGGGCCCCAAGGGATGGGGGTCCCTGGGCTGAAAATGGCACCTGCCCCCCCCCCCCATTAATTTTAATTAGTGGCCCTTGTAGATGGGTCCCCAGGACCTATCAAGGATCTGGAAGGGGAGAAGTGTGGCCCCCCTCTCCTTCATTTTTAAAAACTGCTCTGGGGCATGGGTCCCCAGGGCCTTACAAGGCTCGGGGGGGGGGCACAGGGTCCACCTCCCTTTAATTTTAATAGTGACCCTGGTGGATGGAGTCCCCAGAGCCAAACAAGACTCTGGGAGGGGAGCCACACAGCCCCTCCCCCTTAATAAAAAAAGGCCCTGGGGATGGGGTCCCCAGGGCCTAGAAAGGCTTTGGGAGGAGGGCCACATGGCCCCCCTCTTTACAAAAATAAGGCCCTGAGGGATCGGTTCCCCAGGGCCTAAGGAGGGTCGGGGAGAGGGGTGATGCAGCCCGCCTCCCATTTAAAATATATGTGGCCCCATGGCCATAATAGGTTAGCAGCAAGTTATAGTTAATTTAGGACACAAGTTATAGTTACTTGAGATAATTATAACTGTAACTATAACTGGTGATTTTCAGTGGTGTTTAAAGTTTAAAAAGTTACGTTGTTACATATCACCTAACTATAACGTTACTTTAACCTTTGGTTTTCAGTGGAAAAGAAAATATATATAGCTACTTTTCGCTCAAGTCATATTTCCATACTCTACTGTGACGTATATGCATTATCTTGGAAAGGATCATACACTCATCTACATATAAATTTTCTAAATACAATGAGATGCTATTTGGACGGAAAACTCTACTGCATGATAATGGACGTGTATCCTTGCCCTGAGTGACCAACTGTATTATTGTCTGGATCCCAAATGCTGATTTTTTTCTGTCACAGGCACCCTCATGCGTGCCATGACATAGGCCTGTCTCACAAATTGCGGTCTTGATGGACCTGGAGGGGCGTCCAAAGAGCAAACCTAAAAATGCTGGAGGGCTACTGCCTTCACCAAGAGTTAAGCAGCACAAGCGCGGTGGTGGCAGCATACTGTATAGTGATTAGCAGGAGTGAACAGGCCCTTTTTAATATGTGTCACTGGAATGAGCCCTACAGGCTCACTCACCTTTAATAAAGTTTTGCTACTGTGTGCTTTACTCCCCCTTGGCCTACATAAGTTAGATGTGGAGTGCTGCACAGTGCAGGAGTGGTGAGTCTGCACTCGTTGTATGTGTGCCTGGGAAGGGTACAGCACAGAAATAGAGCAGTGCTGTGCAGTACGTGCATGTTCTGCCCTCCAGGCTGTGTAGACTGGGCTGGAAGACAACAACGTTGATGACTGAAAAATAGTTGTAGGGCAATTCAATATAAAATTGTTATAAATAGGTGTGCATACAAATATACATTGTAGGCCACAGTTATGGCAAAAAGACCACACAGGTGGTTTGAAACTGGGGATCAAGGCTTGTCAGTCTCTTCCTTTTATCCTTCCTGTACATATGTCACTATGGACTTCACCCAATGGCCTACAAACAAAAGAGTGAATGGCACCCTTCACTCTGGGCCCCTCCCACCACGGTTATGAACGTAACAGCAATTTTGCAATTGTTGGAAGATGTCATTAGAAATTACAATCAGGAGAAAATATGCCCTTGTTCGATTAAGAAGAAAGTCAGGAGTTAAGATGAGTTGCCTACCAGACATAGATCAATGTGTTTAAACGTCAGTTCTTATGATGAGCACCTTGAAATAAACCATTCTAATCCAAATGAAAGGTATTGTAAAAGTTATATTGCCGGCACCTCTCTGGCGCACATTGCACACAAACATTGGCCATGATCCTAATTGAGTTCTGATCCCTGAGCAATCGTTTTTTCAAACCTGCCAAAATCTACTATCTGAAAATATGCAGTAAATTCTGATACATGCGTCATTTGGTGTGGAAAACAACAGATTCCTTGTGCAACTCCTCATTTTACAGAGAGAACTCACATTTTGGGGTAGTCACCACAACCAGTGAATGCCATACCCTGCAGTATCTGTATGTACTGGGTACATACGGTAAATACCTCACCCCATCCGGTACACCTGTAATATGGGCTTAGAAGGGAGCTTTGCATGAGGACTTGGACACCTGCACCAACAATCGTCTTTAGCAGTGAGATAACATAGTGAGAAAACATATTCCTCCTAAAGACAAGTAGGGGAAGGGATAAGATGGATAGATTTACAAGTTATAAATATTGTGGGCAACAAAGCTTTTTTGGTAGAAAAACAAAGACGTTATCAGTGAAAAGCTTTAATAAACCTCAACCGCTGGTAAATACTCTAGTCCCATTCCAGTCGATTGTTTCTTTTTACCTACTGTGTCACTCTAGACAGACACTAACCATTGGCAAAGCTGACTTGGTCCTTTCTCCAATGGGAACAGTCCAGCCCAAACTGCCAGCCAAGGTTGCACTTAAACCAGGTTCTGCTTTGATGGGTCTCTTCAGTGAGGTACAGCTTGAGTCCTATGGCACAGTGGGCATGGGACCCACATTTGGGCATTCCTGTCGCACTTAGGTCCTCCCATTCAGTTAAAGAAACCCGTGATGCCTGGAACTCTTGAAATATTCCCATGCACTTGTAACTTACTCAGGTTCCTTTCTTGTACATTAGACAGATTTCAGCCATATGCAATTCATTCCAATAATAACAGTCCATTTGAAATTAGGATTCTTTAAAACCATTTATTTCTGGTGACTTTTGAAGATGGGAGGTCTGACAAATAAAATAGAAGACACATTCAAACTTTACAGTAATGACAAAAATGTATGTGCCCCCCCCCTTTTTTTTAATCCTTTATTTACATTCTCTTTAAATTACCATAACATCAAAGCACAATATATGTTTTTTTTTGTTTGCAGGTGCACAATGGATTAGCGACATATGCTACCTGGACATTCTTCGTTAGTCTTATCAATTTTGGGATGGTGCTGAAGTATGATGGAAGAGTTGGTGACGATTGCATAACCCCCATTGTGCTCTATCTGGCGCTGTTTGGATTACTGTTTTGGTACGGTGCTTCTTTGTGTTCAAACATTCCATACTAGTGCTTTTTCAAAACACAGCATCAGTCGGATGGTTGGATTTTAAATCAATGCTAGGAGCGTATCTGGTAGCAAATCTTTCAACCTTTCTTGCAACTAAAGCTCCTGTCTAAGGGGGTGATTATGATGGCGGGCGGATCGCCACTGCCGGCCGGGCCCGCCATCACAACCACATTTACCCCCCGCCATATTACCATGGCGGGGGGTACCGCGACGGACCGAAAGTCCGTCTGCCGCTTTTCCGCCGGTAGGCAATCGTCACGATTGCCGGCCGGGCGGAAAAAGCCCATAATATGGTGGCGGTGCCTTGCAGGCACCGCCATCCAGATTATGATGGCAGCGGGGGATATGCCTTTCCATGGCGGAGACTCCGCCATGGAAAGGCATACAGAGAATCACTTTGGGGGCCTGTTGCGGGCCCCCGGGGGGGTGGGGGGCTGCACTTGGGGGGTACCTTTGGTACCCCCCGACATTGTGATGCCCAAGGTGGCAGGCACTGCGCGGTGCCTGCCACGTTGTGCATCGCAATGCACAACATGGTTATATGACATTGCGTACGGTGCTGCAGCCAGCAGCACCGACCGCAATGTTAAACAACCAGGATGCGCCCGCCAGTGTGGCGGGCGCATCCTAATACGGTGGGCGGGACCGGCGCACCTATGGCGGATGGTCCCAGCTCCGCAGGGATGGCAGGCGGACGAAAGTCCACCCGCAATCC
Organism: Calotriton arnoldi; assembly: GCA_963921515.1. Classification (NCBI taxonomy): domain Eukaryota; kingdom Metazoa; phylum Chordata; class Amphibia; order Caudata; family Salamandridae; genus Calotriton; species Calotriton arnoldi. The sequence continues at coordinate 792,181 of CAWUFW010009238.1, read as the reverse complement.
TAATAGGCCCCTAAGAGTGGGATCACTGACATAATATCGAGTGACAAAATATCGTGTTCCCAAAATATCGGGACATAAATATCGATGTCAAAAATATCGACATCCTATCTTCATAATGGTAAGTACTAAAATATCGAGAGAAAAAATATATAGTTGTTAAAAATATCGAAGTACAAAATATCGTTTTTTTTAAATGTATAAAAAATAATGTAAAATAAATTAAATAATACATATAACTTTAAAAAATATTTACAATTATTAGAAAATGTTAATTATAAGTAATAAATGTAATGTAAAAATAAATTAAACATAGCTATATAAAATGTAATATATATTCACTTAATAATAATTAATAAATAGTTATTTCAATAAATTATAAAATGTTAGAAATATATTAAAAATTATAAATACACATATATATATATATATACATACACCTGTAACATAAAAATAAAAAATAATATATATATATTATAAATTAAAATATTAAAATATTTATTATTTAAAAAAAATACATTTTACACTACATTAAGTGCAACAGTAGGGAAAGTGTTGGATAGCGGAGGGGAATAATTTACTATTCCCACTCCAATGGATGGAACAGTAGGGAAAGTGTTGGATAGCGGAGGGGAATAATTTACTATTCCCACTCCAATGAGTGCAACAGTAGAGAAAGTGTTGGATAGAGAAGGGGAAAAATTACTATTCCCATTCCAGCAAGTGCAACAGTAGGGAAAGTGTTGGATAGCGGAGGGATAAGAATTACTATTCCCACTCCAATGAGTGCAACAGTAAGGAAAGTGTTGGATAGCGGAGGGGTAAAAATTACTATTCCCACTCCAGCGAGTGCAACAGTAGGGAAAGTGTTGGATAGCGGAGGGAAATACTTTACTATTCCATCTCCAGCAAATGCAACAGTAGGGAAAGTGTTGGATAGCGGAGGGGATACAATTACTATTCCCACTCCAAGGAGTGCAACAGTAGAAAAGTGTTGGATAGCGTAGGGGTAAAAATTACTATTCCCACTCCAGCGAGTGCAACAGTAGGGAAAGTGTTGGATAGCGGAGGGAAATAATTTACTATTCCAACTCCTGCAAGTGCAACAGTAGGGAAAGTATTGGATAGTGGAGGGGAATAATTTACTATTCCCACTCCAATGAGTGCAACAGTAGGGAAAGTGTTGGATAGCAGAGGGAAATAATTTATTATTCCCAGTGCAGTAAGTGCAACAGTAGGGAAAGTGTTGGATAGCGGAGGGGATAAAACCAAACATTACAGCTATTGAACATAAATCCCAAAACAAAATAAAAACAAAACAAATACCAAAATATTTATCAATAAATAAATGAATATTAATGATCAACTAATGATTAGTTTATTTAAAATAAGTTGCTTTCTGCCCTCTACCCCAATAAACACCAAAACACACACCCAGAAATATTTACACAAATTCCATAACTAATTTTACATTAATAAATTAATAACAATTAACAAATCATTAATTAATTTAAAAAAAATTACTTCACACCATTTATCTCTATAAACCCCACAACTCACACATCAAAATTACACAATTAGCATATTTAATAATTAATTAATTAGCATTAATTAACAAATAATTAATTAATTATAAATAATTTACCTCTCACCATATTCCCCTATAAATGCCACCACCAATTTTGTAAAACATAACATAATTAATTATCAAATAATTAATTGATAACAATTAACAAGCAAAATATAAATAATTAATAAATTAATTCACACAATTAACACTATAAAACAAAATTAATTAATTATATTATTTTTTTTTAAATTAATTATAATTAAATTACTTCCCACCCTACTCCTCTATCAACCCACTCCTAAATAAATGACACAATTAACATAATTACCAATTAATTAATAATAATGAAAAACACATTAAAAAATAATAAATAATACATTAATTACCACAATTAACAATATAAAATAGTAAATACATAAATATCAATTAATAAAAAATATTAATTAATTATAATTAAATTACTTCCCACCCTACTCCCCTATCAACCCACAACCCGCTCCTAAAAAAATGACACAATTAACATAATTACCAATTAATTAATAATAATTAACAATCAATTAATAAATAATTAATTAATAATAAATTAATTCCCACAATTAACAATATAAAATATTAAATACATAAATATTAATTAATAACAAATATTACTAAATTAATTATAATTTAATTACTTCCCACCCTATTCCCCTATAAACCCACAACCCGCTACGGAACTAAAACGCAAAATGTATTTAAAATAAAATTAATCACTTCTAAAAATGTAACATATATTAAAAAACAAATGCAATACTTAAACAAAAAAAATAGAACACATACATTTAAAATACATACTAAAATACATAACACTAACTAAAAAACGATATTTTTAACAACTATATTTTTTCAAACGATATAAATGACTTCGATATTTTGTATAATGATATTAATGACTTCGATATTGTTAAAAACGATATTACTTACCTTAGACTCAATATTCTTTACCACGATATTCTGACAGTCGATATTTTTGTATCATGATATTTTGCACTCGATATTAGTGCAAGTCGACAATAAAAACTCGATATTCTGACTGTTTACCCTAAGAGTGGAGGTGATTCTTGAATCCTTTTTGTTATTTTCTTGCATCTGGAACGTGGATCGTGTTGACAGTGCTTATTTGGGACCGATTTCAGAATACAAAGAAAACTCGCTCAGGTACATTTGCGTGGCTAAAAGAGTGTACGAAGCAGAATAACATGCAAGTTTATCAGTAGTAAAGCTCAGAATAACATGTTATTTCCCATTGCCAGCTGGAAGCAGAAAATACCTGGGGAAATGACAGTTTTTTTGCATAATTTTTACCAGAATGAGGCACTTGGCCATTTTCCATTTTTACATCTTGCTACAGGTATCTTTAGCTGTCTGAGAGACCTCATGTTACAATACATAAAAAATGTATGTAGAAGACGTACTGAAGAGATAGTGGGCTTGGGATCTACCTGCTTTAGCGATTAGCTTTCACTTTTTATGTTTCGCCTGCACAGCTCTTGCGCTGTGCTTGTGAAATCTATTGTATTTAATATAAATTTTAAAAGGGGCTTACATCTTGCCCTTTCTTTTCATTGGTTGGTGTGCTTGCCACGTACATTTCCTCTGTTTTTATTGGCTATAGCATACTATTTTCTGTTCTTCCTTGTGTGTTTCTCTTATCTGTGTCCCATGGCCTAAGTACTGTTTTCATCCGCTTTAGTGGAACTCTTTATTTAAGGTTTTGACTGCACAGCGCTTGCTTTGTTTGTCCGCCACTATTTTCCTAATCTCCCCATGGCTGAACGCATTTCAAGTATGCTTGTTAATCTAATTTTTACAATTTAAGATAGTGCAAACTCTCAGAGTGCTTTACATGTGCACAAGTAGCATTACAATAGGACGCATTCCCAGGCACGGAGAGAATAATTAATTTTCAAAGAATTACGGGATTTTGAGCCTCCTGCCGAGACTTGAACCTCGTTTCCCAGCTTCAGGATCAGCCGCTTTACTCCTTACGCCACATCATCTCACCTGTCCATGGACATTGAGCTCACCATATAAGATGGCTGACACTGCTTTGGAATGCACAATTAAAAAGCATTTCAATTTTGCGTTTCAAAGCAGAGCTGGTCATCTTGTTTTTTTGGCCGGCTGAAACTTCATTTCCAACACTTTTTTTATTGCAGTTGTAGAGTTCCAGTTACAGTGCCTTCTCCAACCTATTTTGCTTGCCTTTGAATCTGTCCCCACACCATTTCACTTTTCCGTTGCTGAATGAATGTGGGTGGCAATTATGGGTGTCAGGGCCCATGGTGGGCCATACTCCGACTCTGCTTGTGGCATGTGCACTTTGTGTTTTCACTGTACTGCTCTGCTTCAGTGCTGACATGCATAGCCTGGAAATATGTAAATTATTTGTAATGGTGAGTGGCAGCTCATCTCCTGTACCTGCCATGTCACCCGGTCACTGCCACACATCTGGAAGAGGTGGGGAGGGGGGGCTTGGCCCAGGGCAGCCTCTGGCCGAGCTCAACTCCTTGTGCCCCAATACCAGCCACTGAGGAAAATCTTGGACACCGACCTGGGAAACATTGAGACAGAAAGAAAACATACCAATGAGGCAAGCAGCTGAGAAAATGAAACCCGCTCAGCTATCTGCTGTAAATAATATACCTGTCCCTCTTCCTCCTGCGTGCCATTCCCTTCAGAGACTGATGCTGAAAGGGCTGAGGCTTTGGGGGAACTTTTCTCTTTCTGTAAAGCGACAGTTGTATAACACACCATTTGCATATAGCGTCCTGGCATTCTATAAAATCTCCTGCTGTCTGGTTCGGACAACAAGGAACATTTCCAATGAAGGTCCATGTGCTAGAAAGCATGTTGCCCTGGAAGAATTTGGACACTGAATAAGGTAAGTCTACACCCAATATTGTGTGTTACATTACGGTATAATATCAACTCGTTTTAAACATAGTGCTTTAACATTGCATTTCTGCCATTTCTAAACACTTTAAACAAGCGCTGTCTCTTTTACCCTCCTTAATAGTGCTCAGTTGACCTCAAAAGCATGCATTTCATTGCCCCGATTCAAACTGCGGCCGAAAGACCTCTGCAGATGTCAACACCGAGCATTTAACTCGCCAGGCCATTGTACTGACTGGCTCATTATCACGCCATGTTACTTTATGTTTTGCAGTGAGAAGTTACTTGTGTTATGGCTAGACTGTGTTAGCAATTGTATGTAGACCCATATGTCATTAGGAGGCTGCTAGTATGGAAACTACCAGGTCTAGTGTAAAAGGCCAAAATCGAATATCACCTCTTACTGAATGCCTGTGTGTGAACGTTGGCAGACTTTATCTTTTGGCAAAGCAAGCATACTTTGAAGGTATTTGAGTTTTTTCTTTACAGAGCACTTTTGAAGAAGGCGGATATTCTTGTTTCCAGTGAGAAAACTCTCTGTTCTGAAGATGTATTTGCCTTAAGTGATAGAAACCACATTTCATGTTAGGTTCATCCACTTTGCCCATTCTCTGCCTCCACAGGTTCCTGACCCTAAAATACCCTGTATTTACCCTCTCTGATTGGGCAATACTGGGTTGGTGTGGTCACCCTTTACAATATATACTTTTTGTTAAGCAAGGTTTTCCATTAGCGGGGTAATAAAGTGCCAACAGAGGTAAAGTATGTAGGAGAGGAGGGGGCTCACTCGCGGTGTGTAATCCTTCTGTGTGTTGGTTTGCTGAGTGTTACACATTGGCCCTTAATATCACACCTCACCCCATAGTATCAAAATATATCACTGATTGTGTGTGAATAAACGTCTGTGCCAACTACTATTCATGCCACAGTTCTTCTATATTACACTTTGTAAACATTTGCTGAATTTGATTTAGCCATTTATACCACTTTTTATAACAATTAGTTACAATTCCCCCCTAAACAAATGTGGACACAAATACACAGAACAGTAACATTTTGATTGATTGATTTAGAAATACGTTTATTTAGACCATAGGTCTTTAAACAGCAAAGACATAATACAATAAATATTTAAAACTCATTAAAATACACATCATCAACTACACCATTATAATAGCCTTATTCCCCCGGGTCCTTTACGCTTCCACAATACATCATATATAAAAGGTACCCATGATGTTATAGAATCAATAAGGAAAGAATGTTCTAAAAAAGTAATTCTTAAAACCAATAGCATAAAAGATTATTTTAAGATCACAACCAACTTGACTTTAGGCCTAACTCTTAACCATCCGTTTCTTTACCCAAGAAGGACCTTTTTACCACCTTCATATACTTTGCGATTGCTATTGCTATATCAAGATTTGGCATGTCCGTAAGGAGTTCTATCGCTAAGGAGCGCGAGGCAGCGCCATATTTTAAGAAAATGGAGCGTAAAAACAATTTCCGCAGATGTAAAAAGTGTTGACAGTCCAATATGATATGCAAGTTATCACATTTTGTGCCCAACCTACATGAGCAATTACCATCAGATTGTAACATTACTGATTTTATACTCCCAATTGATACACAATGGTTACAGCCTATTCTCCATCTTAGCACTTCAGCTCTAAAATATTCATTGGGTAATGTATCCAGGTAGGGGTACCAGGTTTCTTTCTCCCAACTATTCATCATAAAATTCACAGAAACTTTCTTTCTCAGGTACCCCATGTCTTCTAACCTTGATGCTTGCTTCCCTAATGTTCTGAGTTCGCCCTTTGTTACTTCGAATAGAAGAGACTGCGGGTTAATACTCACATATAGATTTTTACAGACCAAAAGCATTTTCTTTCTCACCTCTTTGGCCCATTTTAGGTCGCTATGCAGAGATTCGTTCCTACACCATTGTGATACTTTCGTATCTTCTCCTGAACCCAATCTTTTCCAGAACCTTAAGAGAGCCACTTGCGCCATCACATTCCATGAAGTCAAGCCCAACTCCAGACGGATTGCCTGAATCATAGAGGAGGCCGGTAGTGACATTAAGGGTTTTAAACATTTCCCTTCCTCGATGTCCCAACTAGATTTCCCACTTAAGCACAGGACTTCTGCTCCGAATAGAAATTGCGGGGGAATCATTGCATCATACGCTTTCAACAATGGTCTGTGGGACATTTCCCCATAAATTCGATTAAACTTTCTCAGACATGCACTGATGTAAGAGCTTTAGCTTTCTGGGCCTCCAAGTGCATGTCCCATTTTAACGACTTGTCGAACCAGACCCCAAGATATTTATATTCATTCACATTTTCCAATTTGGTTGGGCCCAGGTACCAGTTAAACCTCTGATCTCTCTTTCCAAAGCACAGGATTTTAGTTTTATCCATATTTACAGTCAGTTGCTAAGCCTCACAATATTCATTAAAGGCAGACAACTTCCTCTGGAGGCCCATCTCTGTCTGGTCAAGGATTACCAAGTCGTCGGCATACAGTAGGCAGGAAAGTTGTCTCCGATTCATTTTTGGGCTGGCACCTCTATCCACCGCCAGAACAGACGGCAAATCCGCCAAATAAATGGCGAAGAGCAGAGGGGCCAAAACACAGCCCTGTCTTAGACCATTATTAATCATTAATTTCGGAGTCAGTGCCCCGGCTGTATCCTTAATGACTTAGGCCCAATTATAACTATGCAATTCCTGGATGACAGCCAGAAGCCCCTCCGGGATATCATATTTCCTTAAAGTCTCCCAGAGGCAACTCCTGTCCACTAGGTCAAAAGCCGCATGGAAGTCGACAAAGCAGCAGCACAATTTTCCTCGCTGCTCCATCGACTTCCGCGACACTGCCAATTGGGCGAAACAGGGGTCCACCGTAGAGTGCTCTTCCTTAATACCCCCTTGTTACACCGGCACGATAGCCCGCTGTTCTACCCAATACTTCAGGCTGCCCAAGATTATTTTAGCGAACACCTTTTCCCCGATGTCCAATAATTTAATCAGTCTATAATTCTTTGGGGCTTTCCTATCTCCCTTTTTATGGATAGGTCTAATTATTGCCCCCCTCCACGTCTCGGGGATTTGGGCAGAATCCAGTATGGCCAGGAACATATAAGATAGAAATTCTGCCCACCAGTCTAGCTGGAATTTAATTATAATGGCCGGGAGATTGTCAGGTCCCACGGCACGGGTTAAAGTTAGCTTTATGATAGTGTCTTTGACATTTTCTACTGTGAAAAGAGATTTTAAGTCTTCCACTTCACCTCTCCAGTGATGGATATTGCTTTCAGCAGCCACTACGCTTTTCCCATATAGTTTGCCTAGATAATTTTCCCATGCTGATTCTTCCTCTACACAGGGCATAGCCCCCGGGGACCTACCAGATGCTTCCTGGATCAATTTCCAGAACTTATGTATATTTTTTGCTTCTATTGTTTCAAGCAAGTTAGCCCAGCATTTCTCTCTATAAGCCCTCTTTTGATTCCTGACTAACATTTTATAACCTTCCCTCAGTTGGGTCAGAATTGATTGTCTTCCCTGGTCATACTTTGTTCTTAACCTTCTTTCTTCTCTCCTAATAGCTCTTTTCTTAATCCTACATTCCTCGTTAAACCAACTGGGTTGTCTCCCTTGCATTAATTGCGTATCATGAGGTCGAACATTCTTACTTTTTAGTTCTACTCTGAGGCATTGGACGACTTCTTCTATTGTTTCCTCAAACCAAGCCACATCCTTAGACCTTATGTTTTCCAGTTTTAGATTCTGTTGAAAACTAGCCAACTTTTCAATGTATTCCTCTGACAATCTAGTTGTCAGGCGTTTGGGATATTCTACCTGTTGGGGGAGTACTGTTTCACGAGAGCTTATCAACCCCCTAGCTAGTTCCAAACCCAGAACATTGTGATCGCTGCCCTCACTCTGGGTTACCTGGAACCCATTTATAGAAGCGAAATTCCAAGCATGGACAAACACATAGTCAATGGGGCAAAGTTGAGTGCCTAACCTAAAGGTCTGTTTAGCCGGGCAATCTGTACGCCACCTCCCATTTAAGCAGAACAGCCCCTTCAACCCCAGAAGTTTCCCTAGCTTAGCATCCTGACTAGAGGTGGTACAATTTGGGAAGATGGCTGACGCTATATTGTTTGAACTCAGTAGATCTTTAAACCAGGGGTCTTGTTTTTTTGGGTTCAGTTTATGATTAAAATCTCCCATTACAATAATCATGTCATCTCAAATTTTTCACACAATGTATCCAGATCTTCTTTGAAGTATCTCATTTCCACCTTGTACCCCCATTGTATGTAAACGTTCACAATTACCAGGTGTTCACACTTTCTTTCTGTCCCCAGCAGGGATACTTTACAGACCAGCAGCCATTTACATGTTACTTTTACTTCCATCACCTTTTTCACAATCCTAGTTGAGGTAAGGGTCATGATCCCCCCGGCTGGACGACCAAACCTATTTTTTCCTAGCGGGCCTATGCAATTGAACAAAACCTTCAATTACAGGGGTGTTGTCGCATAGCCAAGTTTCCTGTAAACAGATAATCTCTGCTCCCTGGGCTAGTTGTTTTATACTTTCGACTTTTGTCTCCCCTCCTAGCCCATTTACATTCCAAGAAATTAATTTCAGGCTATGCGACACCCCCAATCCCTAATCAATATCACTAAGTTGGTCCACGGCATTTTGATTCCACTGAGGCGAGCTTAGCCAACTACAGCAACATTTAAAAAAAAAACTAATTTACTGATAACAATATATCTGTATTATTACTGCAAAACAACAGCACAAGGAAATGTTTTAGTTTTACAGTTGCGCTGTTTACTATTCAACAACGGCTACCTGCCAAAAAACTGTTTACAATCACCAAAAAACAAAACTAACAAATGCATACGCCTTCATAATTCACTACACACACCTAATCTCCCTGTGGCTGCACCCATTTCAAGCATGCTTGTCGGCTTCATGTTTTTTTAAATTTTGTCCTCTGCCCCTTACCTAATCTCCCCGCTGTATAGTACTACCAGTAAATGCACAATAGATTGCCTTTCTTAATAAACAAGTAATAACACTTTTACTGAGTTTCAGTAATTCACCTTGCACAACTGCTCACCAAGCTAAAACTTAAAACAAAAAACAACTTATTATTAATAACATAGGCGAAACCAATGCTTGTTTTTCATGGTTTGCCATTGCTTGGACGTGCCATACATTAAGGCTGAGTCATTTCGGGGATTATGCCATTTGAGTTCTCATCCGAAATTGTGGTAAAGTAGCCTTTTTGTTAGACTGAAAAAGCAACCAGAGGTTTTGGTTGTAATTCAGAGTGTGTTTAATGTATTTTACTTTACTGATAGGGTGACATTTTAATTGCAGTTTGTGACAGGGTTATGGCTTTTTGGCTTAACAAGCACATCCTCGTTCCTCTTTATGGCAGGCTAAGGGTATTCACTAATCGGCCTTCAAAGGTAATATCTTGTACTTTGCTGTCTTGATAACATGCTGTTTGAATTACAGCTTTTTGTCCACAAAATAAAGACGTCCATGCACGTAAACTTTATCACAGGTTTGCCGAAAATGTTTTCTGCCATCTGTGTACTCTTTTGCTATCTTTTGACTACCTTTACCCACTGATGTAACTTTCCTCCCCGGTAATATCCAGTCCCTGAGTTTTGGACCTGAACCCCAGTATGTTACATGACGTCTGAAGTTAAACTCAGAAAATATTAGGAGTTTGTCAGCATTCGAGCTGATGGGGGGGGGAAGTAGATCGAGTTAGTGGGGTCTTTTACTACTTGGGTCCTAATCACAATTTGGGGGCATATCAGCAACAACCGGCGATAATTATCGCTAAGCGCACTTAGCGCTAGGATAATTATCGCTGGATGTTATCGCTGAGATAGCGCGCTATCAGCGACGCTTATCTCAAAAGCGATAAAAATACCAGCGATAGCGGGGAAAACGCCGTTTTGCAGGAAACATCGCTGGATTTCCAGCGATGTTCCCTGCAAAACGGCGATAACCTTGCTGATACGACCCTGTGGTCGTATCAGCATAATCCACCCCCTATGTTAAGCATAGGTAAGTCAGGATTTTAGCACACGTTAGTTTTAGACAAAAACCGCCGTTTTCGCCAAAATCTAACGTGTGCTAAAATCCTGTGGGCTGCCTTGTAAATATCGCGATGTGAACATCTGCGATATTTTACAAGGTAGTCCATCCGGGGTACGCCCAGTGACGCCCACTTTGCATCTCATTAGAGATGCAAAGGGAGGAAGTCGGGAAAAGGGTGCTAACATGCGATTATGCATGTTAGCACCCTCTTGTTAATAGGGCGATAGTTTTATCTCCGCTTTTTTCGCTTTTAAGCCAAAAGCGGAGATAAAGCCCTTGTTAATATGCCCCATAGTCTTTATCACTCAGTAAGAAGAATGTGGAATGTAGTATCATTAAGTTTGTCCCAGGCAGGTTTGTCTTCAATATTGTACACCTATCTTATTTTTTTGCCATCACTTAATGTGTATTTCATTCCCCTTCCTTCTTGCTGCGTCTCATCAGTGTTGTTTGCTTTAGTCATTCTTACATAATACTCCCTTAATTTGCAGACACTGACATGATGGTCATGCTGTTCAGTGCTTATGAAATCAGTGGCGGCCGCTATTTACCAGGAGTGGCGGGAGGGAGGATGGGGGGGGTGTAAATTAAAATAATAAAAAAGACACTTACCTTCAGGCCGGCCACCTGGCCTGCCGCCGCCTCTCAGTCCGCTAGCCGCCACCGCCTCTCGCTCCTGGGAAGCAGGAACCAGGAGCACACAGGCTCCTGACTCCCCTAGCCAATCACAACGCTACAGAGCAGCGCTGTGATTGGTCTGAGCGCCGTGGTTTGGCACTCATGCGGGGAATGGGGACCTGGGCATGTTCTCACCCAGGCTGTAATGCAGCCTGGGTGCAGAACATACAAAGTGCGCATACCTGTTATGGTCGACCCGAGAGTGCCGGCCAAACAGTTATGCGCACTTTAGGGTGGAGCAATCACTCCTCCTCCTGGCCCCTGCCCTGGCAGTCCAGCCCCGATCACACCTGGAAACGGAAAACGAAAATGATAACGCTGGTTATTATCATTTTCGTTTTCATTAACTACTGTTCGCAGAGTAGTGGGGCGACGCTCCGCCGCTTTAGCGGAGGAGCAGCCCCTGTATGAAATTCCTTCAAACTTATAATTTGGAGATCGATTTCCTTTAGTTGTAATTGAGTATTCTCTTGAGCTTAGTTAGAGATTGTTCTGGTTTTGTGGTTTCTATCTAGTAACAGCACATATTATATACTTGCAGGAGAATAAGTGGGCACTTGTATGTTTTGTGCTAGGATTGATTGATTGTGAGGGGAATCAATAATTATTATCTCTTTATTCAAATGTAAGTCATATCAATATTGCATCATGAGGCATGGCAAGGCTCTGTTATTTTTACTGTACAGAGTGGGGTGGGGTCATTGAGACTGTTGACCCCAACCAACTCTGTGACGAGGTGTAAGTAATTGACACTCAGCCCTTGGCACTTCAGGGCTTAGAACTGAAGTGCCCAGGTCGGAGGAAATCGGTGACGATCCCCCTCATCAAGAAAGGAAGGGCCTTAAGCTGCGTTGCCAGGCTGAAGAGGTCACACCCACGGGAGATTTGACTTCTTCCGTCTGGCAAAGTTCAGCTCAGGCAGTCAGGAGCCTGCACATTTCGCACATGTCTAGCTCCTGGCTGCCTGACCTGAATATAAAGAGTGTCTGTCAAGCTGATCTTTGCTCTGCCTGACAGACACTCTTTGTGGTGGCCAAATGGTGAGGGGTATGGCCCCTTAGCCCATTAGGATGGGCTGTGGCTGCTCCTAGCTTTTATCCAATGCAGTCTTTGTCACCTTTTGATCACCAGCTTTGTCCATAACAAAGTTGTTTGCTGTCCTGTGTCTGCCTTAGGCTGATGGCAGTTCAGTTACTACTTCTGTCCCCCCACTTCTGCTAATGTCACATGATTACCTGTTGATTTGTGAATTTGACCTGAGTCTTATACATGTATATATTTTCTCTCATATTTAAACATGCTTTTTGAGAGGAAAGTAGATGTGCTGAGTTCATACAGTCTGTACTTGTTTGTTTATTTTTTGTAGATTATTGTTGAGGGACAAATTGTAGAAATGACTTGGTGGTCTCTGGCTTCCAGATGTGATTCAGTAGTGTCTGCACGTTATGAATCACTTCTGTATGAAATTGATTGATGGTGCCTCAGGGGTAGATTCACCATTCTTTCACACAATGGAATGCAGCTAAGCAACTTGCTGCGCTGCATTGTGTGAAAGGAAGAGGGCAGGAATGATCTATATTTACAAATATTTGAAGCATTTCTGTTCTCTCCATGTGCTGACTCACTGTGTGCTGTCTAGTGCCAATTGAGGCCCCTTGCACCACAGCGTACGGATGTCTGATTAAGGGTAAGACTGTTGCTCAAGAAGGGACACCTTTCTGCTCAAAAACAATCCTTAGGTGCAAATTTCTCTTTCTGTGTGTGCTGGCAAATGCAGCACATATGGAAAGAGAAATTAACAAGGAGAAATAAAGATATTTCTCCATGTTGCATCTCTGTCGGGTAGGTGCACCATTTTGGCACAAACCCAGGTTAACAAGTCTTTGTAAATCTGGGTTTGCATCAAAATACGTGGGTGGATGCATAGGAACACCCAGTCTCCACCCATATAACGTCTACCCGATGCAAAGTAATGTACGGCAGTGCTATATGCTGCTTTGAACTACTCTGAATATATTAAACCATGCAAAGTGACTTTGCATAGCTTTTTTAATCCCACTTAAGTGCATTGCATTGTCTTTGCATGAAGCAAGTTGTCGCAAGGCAACGTAAGTCTTTAACTGGATTTTACTAAGCCACGCAAGGTGTTTAGACAAATTATAGGAAAAAAATATTGTGTGGACAAAGTAAATTTCGAGGACAAAAATATTGTGAAGGTAAGATTCTATAGGTAAGAAAAGTTTTATTATATATAACTTCACATATATGCATCTTGACTAGATATATATCTTCAAGGTGCATAGCTGTGGAGTTAAGAATAGTAAATCTACACTTACCTATTTGCATTCACCTTCATGAGATTTTGATCCCCGACATTTTTGACACAGTATTCTGTCCACACAATGGGGCTGATTACGATGGCGGGCGCCCGCAGGTACCGCGGCAAAACCGCCGGCCAGATTAGGATGCACCGCCAGAAACTCCCTACCGCGGTGGTCGGATTCCAGGATACACCGCCGGACACATGCGGAAAAGCTGAAAATCCGTCCGCGGCAGTCGGAATTGCAGTGGTAACACCCCGAACCGCCGTCCGAACTGCGGTCAGGAGTGGATCTTCGCTATACGCAATATTGCTTCCGCCGTCCTCGCATAGCCGGATTCACTGCTGCGGTGTGACGGGCTGTTTGTGGCATCGTGAATCGACCGGCGGTCGTAACCGCATTCTGCACGGTGGTCCCTCTCTATTGGCTCCATCCGCCACTGCTTCGGAGGGGGATTTCTGGCGGTTCCCGAATCACCCCAGCGGACGGGAAATGGGCTATCTTTGCCCATCGTAATTCGGCGGACGCAAGGACCGCCGATGGAGTGCGGAAAAGGACATTTTCCGCCAGCACCGCGGAGGTGCCTCCGCCCGCCATCGTAATCAGCCCCCATATTTTTGTTTCCGATATACTGTAATTAATCCCCATGCAAAGCTACTTAGTGTGGTTTAGTAAATATAAAGTAACGCAACGAACAACCCAACAGCACTGCTTTGCCTTACTTTGCATCAGGTAGGCGTTACATGGGCGAAGCATGGGTATTCACATGTCCAACCATGTATTTTAATGCAAATCCAAATTTACAAAAACTTGTAAACCAGGGTTTGTGCCAAAATGGTGCGCCTACCCAGACAATTTCTTTATTTCTCCTTGCTAATTCCTCTTTCCATGTGTGCAGCACACATGGAAAGAAGAATATGCCTCTGAGGATTGTTTTTGTGCAGTAAGTTGTACCTTCCTGCACAAAAACAGTCCTGCCCGTAATAAAGACACCCTTGCACTATTGCGCAAGGATGTCTGCATTGGCACTAGGCAGCACACAGTGCACCAGCTCAACAAGAGCAGATATGCTCCATATCTGTGTAAATATGGAGCATTTCTGCCCTCTCCTTTTCTTTCATGCAACGCAGCACAGTAAGTTGCCTTGCTGCATTGTGTTACCTGAAAAAAATAGTACATTTATCCCTCAGTGTTTTTGTGAACGTTGTTTGGAGTTCTGCTCTACATGATACATTACTAATTTATTTAACGTGCTAAAATTAACTAAAATTTAAATTTTATTTTTATACCAATCTTTGGTGGCTTTTATGTTGGCTGTTGCACATTATATGTAATTATATTGATGTGAAGATGAGCAGTTGTAATCAATTTGTATTGCCTGGTTAGGTTGATTTGTGTTCGTGCTTTGGTTATAGCTTTGGGGACATGTATATGTTAAGAAAGTCTTATGTCCTTGGGAGTGCCTTTTGGATGTTTAGCAGAGTGAGTGTTTATCTAACAGTTGTTGGCTTCTGGTTCCCCCTCTTTATATGTATGAAATATATCTATATTTCTGAGAATCCTTGTAATATTGTTTTTGTACATCTCTTAACAAGCCTTTATTAATCATTTAATTACAATGAAATGTGATAAATTAATTGTATTTATAATATATTGCTCTGTAAACAATCTATTATTTTTTTTAAATTTGTTTATTCACTTTTCATAGCTTTACATGTCATGTATTACTTTCAGTGAAAAGGGATAAGGCACAGTGAATATAGTAACAAATCAAAACACATAATCAACAAAAACAGTGCAGCAGCAAAAGTACCATGCATCAACATACTCCGAGGGCAGTTGCTAGAATGAAGGAGCAATAATTTCCCGGGTAGAGAGGGGGTGGGGAAGAGGCACAATCAAAAATAGTCAAATAGAGATTGTGTGGTGTGACCACATTGATCCATCATAGGTAACCCAGCACATCTATTCAAATTATACTGACATTGTTTCCAGGCAAGAAAATCTGTCTTAGTGCAACCTCTGATTGGTATAGGGTAATTGGATCGCTGTGGTGTCTTTCCTTAGTCGGTATTTGTTTTTTGTAACTACGAACTTCGGGTGTGTCTAGTGACAGTTTGTTTTGCGTTAATTGAGTCTCTGGCTCAGCTCTACAAGGTTTGTTTTCACACCCACGGTTGACACGAGCGAACTTAGTCCAATGAACCAGCGCTGAATGTGAAAGAGGTTATTGTAGTCCAACAGAACCCCACCCAATATATAAATGAGGTGGTGTCAATGCTTTTGAGTTACTAACAGGGAGCAATGGTAATCCAAACAATCATTCATTAATGATTTAGATACTCAAGATCACTAGAAACTGAATATGTATTTCAACATGTTTATTTTAAAAGGCCAGGATCTAGTGCACAAAATATTTGTTACATCACAGAAGATAATAAAAAGCAGCTAAGCTTTTCAATAACAGTGAAAACAGGGAAAAATCATAACATCACAAATTATAGCCCCCACATCCTCACTGTGCTATCTCTAAGTTCTGTGCTTGCTCTAGCAGATGAATAAATAATAAGCCTGAGTTTCGGAGGTGGAGCTAATACCTGGACAACAGGGTTTGTGGCTGAATAGCTTTTCAGCTATTTGGAGCTCAAGGCAAAGTGCATGGAGAATGTGTCTACTACAGGACATGGTCCTGCCACCAGTTTGTGAAAGCAGAATGGAATGCTTGGCAGATCTTTGGGGATTCTTGCTTGAGGCTCATTCAGTCGGCATGGAAACCGGTGCAGTGATCATCTGGATTTGCGATCTGCGTCTGCGAACTGGGTAAAGGTTCTTTGCTAACTAAGTGGTCACGTGACAGTCTCTATATACTGAATCTTAGGGGTCGATTACGATGGCGGGTGGACAAAGTCCGCCCGCCATCGCAGCTGCAAAAAGGACCGCCCGCCATAGGTGCGGCGGTCCCGCAATACGAATTGCGATGCGCCCGCCACACTGGCGGGCGGATCCCGTATATTTTACATTGCGGCAGCGGTGCTGCAAGCAGCACCCGCCGCACTGTAAAATATACATGTTGTGCTTTTACATGCACAACGTGACAGGCACCGCGCGGTGCCTGCCACCTTGTACATTCAAATGCAGGGGGGCACCATAGGTACCCCCCATGTGCACCCCCCACCCCCCCAACTATATGAGGGCCCGCTATGGGCCCCCAACAGCAGGAACCGCCAGCCTTTCCATGGCGGCAATGCAGCCATGGAAAGGCTGCTCTAACCCTGCATCGTAATATGGATGGCGGTGTCTTCCAGACACCGCCACCATATTCAACACGTTTTCCGCCGGTCGACGAGTCGTCCGGCGGAAAAGCAGCGGACGGTCTATCCGTCCGCCGCGGTACCATTCCCATTCCCACCGCCATCCTAATTTGGAGGTGGGAATATTCAGGTGGATGGCGGGTGGATCGCCCCCGCCGGGCCGGCGGTGACTACCGCCGGCCCGGCGGGGGCGATCCGCCCGCCATCGTAATCGGCCCCTTAGAGTGGAATTTGTAACATAAGTTGAGGAATGTCTGACATAGATTATGTGTGTCCCAGATGTTTCCTAATGGACATATAAGGTGATAGGACGTCAATTCAGACTACACTATTTTGGCTATGGATGTTATATGACCTTGAAAAAGACACCTGCCCAAGGCTTATGTCTCTTTGAGGGTTTTGTTGATGTTCGTATCTGAATGACTTGACCCTTTCACAGTTCTTGGAAAGATAGGCACATGTGACATCTGCGTCAAAGGCAGACATATTGATGGTTCTGCATAATTTGAGGAAAAATGGCAGACTCCATTTTCAAAGATGGCAGCCTCCATTACCTAGGATGGATTCGGGGCCAAAGGTAAACATGCTGGACAGGCTAACTAAAATTAAAACTATAAGTAAAATGGAATTTGTCTTGTATGTGTTTCAGAGCTTAAAACTAAAAGAAATAAGCCTGAAAGCAAGTGATTAAAAGAATAGAATTATGGAGGGAAAGAGTCATAAGATTTAATGACATTACTGAAATAATTTCTACGCTAAATAGTTACTAAATTATCATCACTTGTTACATGTTCAATAACAAATGTCTTCAAATTGAAATGAGAAAGGGGTATTTGCGCTGAAAGACATGATCCGTAAAACAAGTTGCCTTAGCAAGGAAGCTGGTAAGGGCTTCATATGACGGAATAGTGTGCATGATATCTTGCAGGTCAGGGGTACTGGAGAGCCAAAAATGCTGTAAGCACGACAATGCCATGTAGGGGAATTGGCGATCACTTCTCCCCGGCATGATGGTTTACCTTTGGCTCAGTCTCTAGAATAGAGCTATGGAAACAACAATGGTTGGATACCTTAACTGCAAACCATAGTTGGGACTCCAAAGCTTGCACAATGGTTTTTATTGAAAAGTCCTTTAGAACTGGTTGATATCTTTGTTTCTCTAATCTCATTCCTGCAATGCTGTCTCTATAGCCTTATGTCAACAATAGATGATGGATAGTTGGACTGCATTAGGGTCGAATCACAAATATTTACTCTGAAAATGGCCTGGAGAAGCCTAGAACATCTTGGACTTACATGATCCTTCTTGTAGTGTACTTACCAAGTTTTACACTAGAGCGAATCTGGAGATCCCTGAAGCATGTTTAGCCTGCTCATGGGCTCAAGGAATTCATCAAGTGCACCTTGAAGATATTCTAGGCTTCTCCAGATGTTCTCTAAGGAAATCTTTGGCAATCTGGCTGCTTGAAAGCAAACAAATTCCCTGTGTTCGAGAGGAAGGCCCCTACTAAGCGAGAACATTAGCACAGAAATAATGTCTTGTTTTATGCATGCTCCCCTTTCATCACAAACTGTACTGCTGACTGCCATTGATCTTCCAGGTCAGAATCAAGTCGGCCATGATGGTTCTCACAGACAATGGATGGTATTAGGTTCTGCACTTGCAGTCTTGTTTGGTCTGCTCAAGGGACTAGTCATATAACCAAAATCCTTAATAGATGTGTGCTCCGTTTCCCCCTTATATGTCCTTGATGTAAAGTATGCTGATTCCCTTAAATCAGGAATGTTTTAAGCTAAAAACACAAAGAACCTCTGTCGAAGAATGTTATTTTAATAGCTGGATGAATGGATATTTGATGCCATTTTTTAAAAATGTGTCCAAATATAGAAAAGCGATGTTGCATCGATGGGTCTATTCTAATGAAATTAACTTTGGAACAACGAAAATTATTGTAATTCACAAAGAGGAAACAATAACAGTGCATGAACTAAAACTAAAACATTGCTCTTCAATATCATAGATGCGCAACAAAATGTATAGAACGATAACTTAACTTTCCATTACCTTTTCTGTCCCCTTCCCCCTCAGGTTTCTTCTGGAAAGTGTTGTCCTTGAGGAGTTTGTGCGATACACCATAACAATCTACCCAGTAGCCACTGTCGCTTTGTTTGGAATATTCCTGCGAAAAGGACTGCCCACTGGCCGCCTCTCTGAAACCGACCTGGTCATTGGTAAGGAGTGAATTACTATTTGCTGCAGCCAGCCATCAATCATTGATCAAACTATGAAATATATTTTGCAGGTGTTATGGCAGAGCAAACGTAGACCCATAGTGGATGAGTTCTCCTTCATTTTTCCAACTTTTTAAAAAAAGCGTACAAATAAGGTGTTCATTTAGCGAAGTCGGTAGTGCAATAAGTCACGTTAAATTTGCATTTAGTGCATTACCACACACAAAATATGATTTTCCTATTTAAAGTGATGTGGTAATAGCACTTTAAGATTGCTTCATGGCATAAGTAAACAGTGCTCTTTAGCACCGCAAAAACACAGTGGCAAATAGGGTGACCAACCGTCCGTAAATTTCACGGACCGCCCGTTATTTGGGCCTCTTGTCCGTGAGGAAGTCTTTCACGGACGCCTTTTGTCCGTAATTTCGGACTTTAGAGTGAGCTGTCCCCCTGCAAGCAGCCTGAGAGTTCTGTGACTCTCACTGCAGGGGCCAGCTCGTGCACCTGCTGTGATCTATCTTAAGGGCCTGCAGCAGCCCCACCCCGAGTCTGTGCAACCAAATCTCTCCCCTCACAGCAGGGTCAGAATGGCACCAATCACCATACAGAATTTTTTTTTTTTAAGTCTCACTCTCGCTTAACTATATGTTCTTTAGGTAGTACGGTGCCACATTTCAGATAATGTGGTAGACAGTGCATTTTCAGTGGCGGCTCCTCCTTAGGGGCGTTTGGGCGTCGCCCCACTGCTTTCTCGCAGTGCGAGAAGCAGAAATATAAAATGGTAAAAACTACCATTTTATGTTTCTGCTTTTCGCACTGCGAGAAAACAGAAGTGCCTGGTTGGGGGCGGGAGGGTGGGCGGGAGGGTGGGCGGTCATGCTCGAAGGCAGGGGGAGTGGCTTACCCACTGTTGTGGGTACTGACTGTTTGGTCGGCCCCTGGAGCCGACCAAACAGTCAGTACCCACAAAAGTGGGTAAGCCACTCCCCCCCTGCCTTCGAGCACGACCGCCCACGCTCCCTTTTTCTCTATGCAGGAGAAAATGGCACGGCTGGGGCGCTCTCCCCAGCGCCTTACAGCGTTGTGATTGAGGAGGGAGGGAGGCTGCCTGCCTGCCTGCCTTTCCGCCTGCCTTTCCTTCTGATATCGAGGAGAGCTGCAGGAATTGGCGCAAGAGCAGGACGGCGGGAGTCGGACCCATCCAGAAGGGCTGAGTAAGTTTTATTTTTATATTTTTACAGCTTTCCAAGGGTTCCAGGAGTCCAGGACACATTCCTTTTTTAGCAACGCTCGTGGCTTGAAAAGGGAAAGTGCCAATTTCGAAGCCCCCCGCACCACCCCACAGACACACGCTAGGTTTTCCCACGTGGCACTTAAGTTATGTCCGGCATGTCTCCCCTCACCTAGGACCTTCCCGCAGTACCAGAGTGGGGAAGCTTGTTTTGCCTGCGTTGTTGAGTGTACCAGAGTACTGGGTGGTGCGGTGTGTGTGCGCTTGCTTGAGTGTGTGTGTGCATGGTATGGCGATGTCTGTTGGGAGGTTAGGCGAATGTGTGAGCTGAGCTGTGTATTTGGCTGTCGGCACACGTGTATGCAACCACTGTCTTTTTCTACAATACGGACTATATACTTCTAGGTGTGGGTGGGCTTGGGGCATTGCGAGTTTGAAAGTGAGTATGTGTATGTTTTTGTACGTGCGTGTGTACTTGTGATCATGCGACTGACTGTGACTGAGGACGTGCGGATTTGTTTCAGCGTGTTCTAAAGGCTTCCTACGATCCCTTGCCATTCACACTTATTCAGTGACCCCGGTTTGCTAACTGCTATGATATTTGTATGGTTTCACCAAAGACTAGCACCCCCACTTGGAAAATTGTTCGTGCAGCACTGTCTATGTGCGTTACATTTAAAATGTGGTACAAAAACCGCTTAACGTGACCAAATGTGCCACACTGGCCCATCAAATGATAAATGGCCTGAGACTCGTGCATCTCGCTGTGGTGAAGGGCCGTGGAATTCCCGACAGTGCCAGGGTCATACATTTACCATCCTAAATCTCTTAAACTGTCGAAGGCTATTAAAGGAAGCGCTGTAGGTTTTACAGTGTATGTGTGCTTTGGTTTGACACAGTGATTGGGACGCTTTCCTGACTGGGTTTAGCAGAGGGCGGTGAGGAGTTTAAAATTCCCACATCTCATCGTTTTTTGGCTGTATAACGGCTTTGATTTATTTAAATTGACATTAGTGCTCGATTTAAAATTGGATGAATGTTTTGACGAGCGCACAGTCACGGGGGCCACTCGAGCACACTGCTTTATATAAACGTGCAGCGGCAAAACAAGATTATGACAGGCCACACATGCAAGCTTCATTGCACATTACCACCTCAGTATATCATTAACAGAAGGTCAATTTAGCACAAATAAAGATCTTTCTGGAGTAAGTACCGGTACGTGAGTTTCCTACTCAATCGGCTGTCGTTCTGTGCCACATACAAAAAACAGGAAGAGGAGGAGGACACAGAAGGAGATATTTGGTGGCAAGGCAATGGATAGAGACAGAGAAACCTTTGTAAGGAATTGGGAAAGTTGTTCTAGCAGTGATAAGGCTTGTGCTGTTAGGGAGTCACCCTACTACTTTTAAAGGTTTAACAATAAACATATAAGGCCGCCTCTCTCCTATATGGCTCTTTCAGCCACACGTATTTTTAGTATATAGAATGTACCTTTCTTTAAGCAGACAGCATGCCATTGTATACAGTATCATAAAGTTCATAAAACACAGAGACTGAGAACTGCCTGTGTTAACGGATGAATATGCCATACCACCAGTCGCCTATATTTCTAGATCTACATGTGAAAAAAGTTTGTGGTTTTGTATATGTGGTAGTTCGTGGCAAAGGGCATCCATAAAGACACGCATGCATACTGTAGACCCAGTTCAAGGAAGCTTCAAGCCTATATTTAGAAACAGAATTACTAGGAGTTCGATTCCTTATTAGGCCAAAGGCCACCATTTGTCCCTAAGCCTGAGAGGCCGGCTTTGAGTCTGGCGGAGGCTCAAACATCCTGTGATTCTGGGATATCACTTAATCTCCCAGTGCCTAACAAATGAAGTGTCCCGCTGTAATGCAACTAGTGCTCATGTAAAGCGCTCTGATACCTTCGTCTTGATACCTTAAGGCATACAGCAATTTTTTTTTTTTTTTGGGCAGGGTTTCACATTTTTATTGTAATCTTCATGCACACTTTGTAAAATGGTAACACTAGATAATTCCGGAGCGACGTATCTCCATCACTTCTATAGCTCATAAAAATTTGCAATTTCTTAAAGGATAAATAATTCAATCCTATTGCTTTATTAACCTTCCTGCTTTCTCAAATTTGCTTGAAAATGCACCATTTGTCCACTCTTATTTCAAAATTTTCTTGGGGGTACTGAATAACCCTCCCGAACCCCCCCCGTAGGTTGTTCAGGCTCACTCGCTACGCTCGCTCACCGCAGTGCAGTACGACAATAATTTTACGGCTCACCACTTTCAAATGTCACCAGCCACCACTGTGCATTTTACTGCAAACTGGGACAGCAGAAATGGGGAAAATTGTATATAATATTTAAAGGGACCTTTACATGAATATGCGGGTTTTTCTACCGATGATTTTGGGACATGAGTGGCAAATCACTCATTTTAAAACACGTTCGGCCTATATCATTGGTGTATACAAAGGAATGGCAGACAATTCGATATCATGCTGGAGGGATAGGCGTTCTCTTCCATTACATTGGTGATAAATAGTGCAATTGAAAGTACACCCGACTGCTAATTAATTGCCTAAACTTGATAGGATTTAACAAGACCATTTTACCGAGGTTTGGGGAGGGCTAGGGGTTCACTTCCTGCTAGAAATAAGGTAAGCGTGAAATGAATAGTCCATTTTATTGGATGAAATTTTGTCCTGAATTTTGACCTTCTGTCATGAATTTTTGTCCTGAATTTTGTCCTGAATTTTTACACTCACTGTCCTGAATTTGCAACCAGGCCAGTTGGTCACCCTAGTGGCAAAATTTCAGCTTTAAATACTAAAAAACCTAACATATTTCAGCACGCTATTCCCTGTTTAAAGTAGGATGTAATTTAATGTCATGAATAATGGGTGTGGTAACACAATTACTAATTACTGATAAAACTACACAGTTTCCCATCTTCTCTAAATGAGAGCATGAGCTGAGCAATACTAAATGCATTTACTATATAAGTATCAAGAGAAGCGAGAATTACACTACTCTTGTGTAGTACAAAAGTGGCCAATATTACCTACTCCGCACAATCATTATCAGCATTTCCTCCTTGTTTTCATCCCCCGCAGGCAGTCTGTTCCCGCCTTAGCCTCACCCAATCTACAGATGGACAGAATTCTCCCCTGATCTGAACATATCTCCCTCCACCAATACGGGTAGATTCAGAATGTTTTCTCTCATCTGCACCTCCACAAGGAGAGCGTTTCCAACCTAGCCACTGCCTAGCCGCTACCCCACCCCCCCAAAAAAAGAAAAGTGATACTGTGGCATTCACTGCCTCAATGATACAATCTTCCTGAATCGTCATAAGTATTGAAGTGAGTTTCCCTCTTACACTGCGTGGAACATTGGGTAACCTGTGTTTAACAGGAAAACATCCATCTGACTTTAATAACATGAGTGATGTTTTTAGTCATTCCCACTCTTTCTTTGAATATCTAAGAATACTTGTGCCGCCATGCTTGGTTGACGTCACTCAATGGAGCTGCCACTTTTACCTTCTAAACGCATCACCACATAAAAACCGTTTCCCTCTCTCCCTCTACTTTCTCCGGAGTCTCTTTTTTACTCCGGGTCTCCATATCTGGAGTAGGTCTGGCTGCACATTAAAGATCAGTCAGTTTGTAAAATCTCAAGTTGCACCACTCTATGTGACATAAAGCCTAAAAACATGTTTTTTCTGAGCAATCAGCCTGACTAAATTATATAGTCAAACAAAAAAGTCCAGTGTACTCTACTTTTTGCAAAGAAATATATAAAGAAAGTCATTTAAAAAAAAAAAAAAAAGTAGGTGAATTAGTTCCCTGAAGTTCCTGCCTACTTCGACCTCTGCCCCAGGAATCTCTGAGTAGGACGAGCAGGTAGTTTGTGCATGCGTTTATGTCTACCTATGAAGGTATGGTGCTCATTGGTTACAAATGACCTCCAAGAAGGAGTCAAAGCTATCTTTAACTCAGTCTGTGTGATTGCTCTAACTGTCTGCCAATACAGAGTAAATAACTGGGGCAACAGCACTAATACAATTTTTCTTCAGTTTTTTCTCCTTTTTATTTAAAAAAATGCAACAAGAGGGTGTCTCACATTCAATTCTTACCTTTGGTGAAGCACTTCACTACTCGCACACCCTTCTTATTCCTACCATTTCCTACAACATGGGCATTCATCGGCAAAGAAAAGAAATTCTATCTTGCTTGGGCTGGCCGTCGGGTAGAAGCTGGACAGCCAGGTCTGGGTGATGTGCAGGCAGTTTTTAAGGCGTTGGATATCTGAAGCAGAGGAGCCTTTCAAGTAGAGTTGTGTATCATCGGCATATTTGTGAATCTTGATGCTTTTATCTGTGAGTAGACAAGTTGGACATTGGCAACTTAAAGCGCAAAACATCAGCAACACAAAATTGTCGGGCAACTGTGCAACCTATATATATATCAACCCTCTGGTGTTAATGATCTTTATTTGCATTTGCAGCTTCTTCCTTAGGGCCTTTCAAAGAAATGTAGTTAAAATATTGTTGGAGCATATAAGCTTTTGTGCTGATAATACCCTGACTCTGATTAGCACCTGAGAAATGCCTGACGTGTTTTTTATACTACTAATTATCACACAATGGGGGAGAAAGAAGTGATCAGGGATGTATCCACTCCACTTCCATTGGAAAATCAATAATCGCCGAAGAGTGGAACCCAAGCAGACCGGTGTAAATTTGAAGTCTCCCAAAAAGTTTTAAGAGACCCTCACCCACTAGTACCCACTAGTGGCATGCTTCATCATCGGCCTGACAATTCCGACACCTAATGTGACTGGGAGGCCTCAACTTCCAGAAGGAGGGAGCACTTCTAGATTTGAGGCTTCACTGGATGTGATTAATATGGTTAAAATGACCCCCAACTCCAAATTTGCTTTATTTCTTCTTGCAGGAATTAGGGTAAGGTTAAAATGAGAGCAACATGTAGATTGGGAGTAAATCAATGACCCCTTACATCTAAAATCAATCCTGGTTTACATGTTTCAGCCAACCCCGCCCAACCAAGACATGTGACTTTCATCAGGACATAAACAAGCAGATCCCTAGTGTAAATACATGGACAGTATCCTGTGTTATATTCCTACAGTAGTGTTTTATGACACATAAGCACAGTAGTTTACAGTTCCTTTAGGGTACAATAGCCCATGACCTGAAAAATATGAAAAAGCATGAAAAACAGCCATATTACCTTGTTCTAGGTAATAAGTGCTGAGACTAAGGGGTCGATTCCGATCCCGGCCGGAAGCGCACCTAACAGTATTCGTCCGGAAAAAAACCAAGCCGAACGCGTGTTTCCCGACCGATTCGAACAGTCGTCCGAACGAACAAGTACGATGCGCATAACAGCCCAGATTCCGAGCGAGCCGTACTCACCAATTCCAGCTAATGTTCCCCGCCCGAGCCGGATCCGTAAACGCCGATTCGAGTCGCACGGAAGCAAATACACAGCACCTTCCGGCCGGACGAGTACGATGCGCCTTCCGTACGCGCCGAACCCGTCGCTACGTCCGGCACGTCAGAGCATCCGGGAGACTCCGATTCGCGCCACAAGACGATCCACGGCGACGAGACGGACAAGCCAGCGACGAGTACGAGTCCAAGCCACGAGAAACCCGAACGAGACGACCCAACCACGAATCCCATCGCGCAGGTCCTACCAATACTCTACATCTATTACCAGGACCGGTACGGACGCGTACGACGCAGACGGTAAGTCAAACACCCACAACACAAACAAACGACACTTACCCGAAATATGTCACACACACATAGGGATGCAGAAATGACGTACACTAGCAACAGCAGAACCATAGGGGCGGGATGGCAATCACCAATGCCACACACACCCATAGGGGCCTTGATGCCTACCACTACCACCACCCCTACTCATGGGGGCCTGGATGCCTACCACTAATACCATCCCCACTCATAGGGGGATGGATGCTTGCCACTACTACCACCCCTACTCATGGGGGCCTGGATGCCTGTCACTACTACCCTCCCCACTCATAGGGGGATGGATGCCTGCCACTAATACCATCCCCACTCATAGGGGGATGGATGCCTGCCACTACTACCATCCCCACTCATAGGGGGATGGATGCCTACCACTCCCACCACCCCTACTCATGGGGGCCTGGATGCCTGTCACTACTACCCTCCCCACTCATAGGGGGATGGATGCCTGCCACTAATACCATCCCCACTCATAGGGGGATGGATGCCTACCACTAATACCATCCCCACTCATAGGGGGATGGATGCCTGCCACTACTACCATCCCCACTCATAGGGGGATGGATGCCTACCACTAATACCATCCCCACTCATAGGGGGATGGATGCCTACCACTACCACCACCCCTACTCATGGGGGCCTGGATGCCTACCACTACTACCACCCCTACTCATGGGGGCCTGGATGCCTACAACCCACACAACCCCTACTCATAGGACGGGTAATGCATGACACAACCAGCATACTCCAACATAAGGAATGTCAGAAAAATACATCCCCCCCAACACCATGACAAGCGTGTGTGTTCTGTGTCAAATGCCTACAACACTGAACATGACATTGAACATACAATGTGACCCCCTATCACATGTCACACATAAATGTGTGTGGCCTCCACAATGTAAGCAGACCATGGCCACTGTGGCAATGGGGTCTAACACCCCATCATCACACTGACCAAAAGGTAAGTGTGGGGTCCATAGCTGAAGCACATTTCGAACATTGTGGCAATGGGGTCTAAAACCCCATCACCACAGTGACCAAAATGTAAGTGTGGGGTCCATAGCTGAAGCACATTTCGAACATTGTGGCAATGGGGTCTAAAGCCCCATCACCACAGTGACCAAAAGGTAAGTGTGGGCTCCATAGCTGAAGCACATTTCGAACATTGTGGCAATGGGGTCTAAAGCCCCATCACCACAGTGACCAAAGGTAAGTGTGGGGTCCATAGCTGAAGCACATTTCGAACATTGTGGCAATGGGGTCTAAAGCCCCATCACCACAGTGACCAAAATGTAAGTGTGGGGTCCATAGCTGAAGCACATTTCGAACATTGTGGCAATGGGGTCTAAAGCCCCATCACCACAGTGACCAAAATGTAAGTGTGGGGTCCATAGCTGAAGCACATTTCGAACATTGTGGCAATGGGGTCTAAAGCCCCATCACCACAGTGACCAAAATGTAAGTGTTGTCATGGGAAAAGCTGCAAATGCCAAACTGCATGGATTATTCCTGGTCACACAACAACAAACACATCAGTGGCATAGTAGTGCTTGTGTCCCATAGCAACATAGATTGGGTGAGGCAAACAGTGCAGGGCCAATGAAACATCGCTTTGGCCATGTGCAGACAAACATCACCCATGTGGGCTCACATTCTCAACATTCACGAATAACACAATGACAGAAGTGACCATCATAATGCAGACCCACATATCTGCACCAATGGACACACAAATGTAGATATCCTGGGGAGACTGTAGATGTGAGGTGAACAAATACCATTCCATGGCAGCAATGGTACATACAAACCATGATCATTGTGCTGACTGATGACCTAGGAGTCCCAGGGACAGCAGGGGAAAGCCACCAAACAACATACAGCCAATGGCACACTAATGAAATGCCAATGCAGTGGTGCAAATGCACAAACACAAACAGGCAGACTCACACTGCATATCAAACACAACAGGTGATGGGGGGGGGTGCCAGTGTCCCCAGGCAACCACACAGCACATGAGGAGGCCTGAATCCCTATTACACAGATGTCAATACAGTGCCACACAAAAGTAACTCATGGATTGGATTCCCCTATGTGGGCAATCAGGCATTGTTAGATGAGAGGGAGCCCAAATTACAAATGTCACACAAGCTTGTAGGAACAGCAACTAACACAGCAAGAGACAGACCCACCACAGCACTACCCCCAGGGACCCCACATTGTGGTGACACTGGCCTGCATGACAATCCCACTGTGATGACAAAGGTAGATGTCGTACACACTGTGAACCACAGTCATGTGTCCTGAGCAACTAACTACCATCACACCTACACAAGCACAAATCAATCAGCACGGCCTGTCAGCCAAGCCCAACATGGAGGTAGGGGTCTAGCCGTGCAACATCTCTCATTTGCACACACTCAACACCACACACCTTGATCTCCACCAATGTGCAGCAGTGAAGCTCACATGGACTGGTGACATTGCACATGCACCCATGACAATCCCAGGGGTGGTGGTGGGAACTAAGGTGGAGATACCCATCACACATGGCCAGTCAACAAGACTTGTGAATGTCTGACACACTGCACAGTACGCTGTACATGGGCCTGACGTCAAATCCACACCAACCAATGGGATCTCGGCCACAGTCACACACCAATGAAGAAGCCAAGGTCACCCACAAAGAACACACATAGACAACTTCCAACATTGCAGCTCTGACCCTGAGGAGTGGCAGCAGTCACACACACAACGTGTCACAATCACTGAAAGCTAACACAAACTGTAAATTACATGACTTGTGTAACCAACAAGTGCCAAGGGGAATCCTGACTGTGTCTCATCTGCGTTTGCCCACAAACTCAGCCCTGACAGCAAACACACCTATGGATGACACCCTGATGGCCAGTAATGTGCCATGCACCCACATCCCAGAGAACCCAGGGCGAAGAATGTGGGGGAACATAGGTCAACTCAGCAAGCATCACAAACAGGAACATCACTAGGGACCCCAGCCTGCGTAGCAAAATGGAAGTGAACACACACAGACATGCTCACACAACACACACCTTGGGCTCAGGCAATGTCACGGAATTACACACTGCCATGAGGGGACTCCACTCCTGTGTAAGGAAAGCTGTGCCATACGTTGTCTCTGCAGGGCTCTATCATGTCAGCAGAACACTTGGTCACCCAGTCAACAATTAGCACAAAATGAAGGCTCTCGTCACATCAGCCTGGTCATGGCAGTGTCACCGAAATCATCTGCACCGAACAAATACACATGTAAGGCAAGTTGCACTGATACCACAGAGGAGTCCTTCCCCATTGATGCCCAAACTTGCATGTCCAGTGGAGATGGTCACACGGTCAGGGAAATAGACAAATTGAACAATGGCAAGCACATCTGATGTGCAGGGGTGTAAGCCACAGATGTGATATTGCAAAAACATGTAGGGAATCCCATTGGCAAATATGAAAAACATGACACCCTCATATTGCTGCAAAGGATGACATGGCTACACACCAGGATAGGACACATTCACTCTGGACCACATGGAATCCTGCACAGTAACACTTCATTTACCTGATATTAAAAATCACCATCACTGCAGCAAGGGCATGGTTAGCATCCTCAACATCATGTACATCTGAAGCAAAACCACTAGAGAACTGAAAGGAGCTTTATTCAGCATATGTGAATTGAAAATAGGAAGTCCAGACAAAACCCAAAGGCCAATGGCCAGTCCATTACTAAAGTCCAAACAGGGTGACAGTGGCAGATGTCACCCTTTGCTTGCCTGCACTGCTACTAACCAGGGACACTCCCCTCGGAGGGGCATACGGGGGGCAGGCCAGGCACCGCAGGGACAGGATCAGGGCTCACCAGAAGGAGGCAGGGAAGGGGTGGCTGGTGTTCGAGAGTCACTGACAACTGCAGTGGAGGTGACTGACATGGTGTGTGCCGGCACAACTGGGGGGCATGAGTCAGATGGTGTGGGTGCCGGCACAACTCCAGTGGGCTGGCCAGATGGAGTGGACAGGTTCCCCACTGCAGTGCCCAAGTCAGACAGGGTGGTAGTGGACTCCACTGCAGTGCCCATCTCCAGGGGAGTAGAATGGGGTTCAGGTAAGGTGGGCAGGACAGAGGGGGAGGACACGGTCTCCACACCAGTGGCACAAACATGTGCAGCGGGGGGTGTGGGGCTGGAAGAGCAAGTGGTAGGTGGAGAAGGCCGCATCATTTTGGGGATGGTGTATCTGTGGGTGGGGGAACCTGGGGCAGAGTGTGGTGGGGGAACCTGTGGAGTGGGGGCCTGAGGGATGGAGGAAGGAGACTGTGTGGTTGACCGGCAGGGCGGTGGCGGGGTCTTGCTCTTCCGGGCCCGGGGGGACTTGCGGATGGGGGCCTCTGTCTGTCTGCGCCTGGGGGAGGGTGTCCGGGGGCGAGGGGCACTCCCCTCTGTGTGGGTGGACTTCCTCTTCCCCCTGTATGCTGGATCAGCGGGATCGGAGGGGAAGAGGCCGAGGTCACAGAGGAAGAGCTGCTGTGTAGGTGGGGTTGCAGGTGAGGCAATGGAAGGGGTCTTGGAGGGAGAGGATATTGAGGACTGCGGAGTGACTGTGGATGCCTGTGTGTGTGTCTGTTCCCCATCCCCTGTGGGTGTGGTATCAGTCCCCTGAGGATGCTTGTGTGCACGTTTTGCCCTTGTTTTGTGTGTTTCTGTGCTGCTCGTGTCTGTGTGTTTGGGTGATTGTGCAGGTGTGCATGTGCTTGGGACAGGTAGGGTGCCAGGAAGTGTGGATGGGGCAGAGGTAGGAGGGGTGATGGACTGTTGGAGGAGGGACACTGCTGTCGTCAGGGAGGAGTCCATGGACCTATTGCTCCTCTGTAGGGCAGACATGCCCGTCGAGATGCCCTCCATGAACGACACCAGCTGTGTCAACAGAGTGGTGTGTGCATGGAGGACTCTCAGCATTGCTGTCTGCCCTACATGGAGCTGGCGAAGTAGGTACACAGACTCCTCACTCAGGGCAGCAGGGGACACAGGGGCAGGGGGTGCGGTGCCTGGCACGAAGGAGACACGCTCCCGAACACGGGAGCCTCCACGGACCTCTGGAATGGGAGCCAATGGGAGGGCGGTGGCGGTGGTGGTGGTGGTGGCGGGGCCAGACATACTAGCTGGGGTGTGGTGGCTGCTGACACTCGCCTCCACAAGGGAGTCATCCTCCGAGCTGCTGTGGTCCTCAGCTGAGATGGATGGTGCTGAGGACTCCTCGGTGTGGCTCCCCTCGACCTCCGTGCCACTGGGTCCCTCCGACCACTCATCGGCTGCTGACCCAGTCTGGCTCTGCAGCTCCTCCTGGTCCGTGGAACTGTCCCCTCCTGTGGCCGTGGATGTATCTGCAAACAATTAGGGAAACAGACAAACATCAGTCACCTGCACTGACCGTACACACCACAGTAAGTACAGCACATTACAGAGCAAGCCCTGGCATCCTCAGTTGAACATTGCCAAAAGTCCTCACACAGATTAGGAGAAGCCAATTGTCAGTCTGATGGTCAACCATTGCACTCACACCCCTCCTGCCCTTGCACCCATCTGTCTGGTGCCTGTTGGATGGTAATACCCCAGTGTGGACAGATGCACCACGTACACAGTTGTTGGACATTGCAGAGAACACGGTGAAGTATGTGAACATGCACACATCACATCGCTTGCCACTGAGTCAGTACAGGTGTCCGGATAAAGGGATGGCCAGAGTCCAATTAGAGATGCATGTGATGCATACCAGCACCAGACACCATGATGCACCCATGTCCGGATAGTCTATGCCACAATGGGGTGCATGTTGCACATGTCACTCTCCTGCAGGATCACTCATAGGAAGTTTAATGCCATGGCACAGGCATGCCTGCAAAGTCATACATTACTGTCTCCAGTCACATGGGCATGGCAGCCAGCCAACAACAGTCTGCACTGTGTCACAATCCTAGGTAATGGGGAATGCAAGTTCTGTAGCTGACAAGTGCACATGTCCATCCCCCACAAACCACATCATCTGAACTCTTATTTGTCCACGTCATGCCAATTGGACATATGGGAGACATGAAACACAACTCTATGAACCTGAGCACCTCACAGTCTGCTGTGAATGAAAAACAGCTGCCTGGAAGTCACAGTCGCATACACCTGTGTGCACAGTCAAGTGGTCAAACACCTATAAGTCACAGAAGTATCGTCTCTCATGGTCACATCTCAGATGGCATGCTGAGCCCTAAACGATAAACATCCCAGTAGTCCTGACAACGAAGCCACAGCACAACGACACAGAGGCAGACACCCGAGGGAACATTTCACTGATCACAACATGTCAGCTGATACACGGGAGTGGGAGTACAGAGTGCATTGTATGCCCTGGAGTAGGCATGACTGTCCTGCTCCACCTGAAAGAGGGATGAGCCCTGGACAGTAGGCAGGTGGCTAAGCATGTGTGACACACTTGATATACATACTCCTGAGGCCCAAACATTGTTCCCACCCGCAGCATGGGGGTGTGCCAAATACCCCAGGGATATGTGGTGATTCAGATCAGCAAGTGGACCACATATCAAAGTTACACCCAGATTACATGTCAGAACTTAGGCATTGTGTAAGCAATTGACCCACCCATGAATCCCACCACAAAGTCACGGGAACAAATGCTGTCCCCCACCTTGAGCGAAGCAAAATGCAAGGACACAGTACCCAAGTGACACAATGTCCTGACTGTAAAGGCCACACCTGCGTATCAGATGAGGAGTGGGCATGTCACAATTGAGGGACATGGGTCCTGGACCACAAGACTGATGTACTGTGGAAGTTTAACCAGGCCAGAGGAGGGCACATAGCATGTCAGACAAAGTTCACAGTGCAGTCATGGACTCACCCCCTCCTTGCTGCTGACTGGCCTTCAGCTGCCCATCCAGGTCAGGGAAGACCACCGCCAGGATCCTGAGCATGTGGGGGTCAGGGTCCGGTGTCCGCCCCTCCTGCGAGGGAGGCGACAGCTTCAGCTGGACCCTTGCGATCCTCCGGGTCCAGCCCCGAAGGTCCTGCCACCTCTTCTGGCAGTTGCGGATCCGGCGCTTGTAGACCCCCACGGATCTTACTGCCCGGGCGATGGTCAGCCAGATTTCCTGCTTCTGGTGGGCATCAACCTGTGAGGATGACAAAGTGAAAATGCCATTACTACACATGCAACATAGACGTGCATCGCACAGTTGGATATACATGTCTCAATCACAGGGGCATATGATGTACACAGGCAGTGCAACGATGGCTATGAACAGTTTGCCAGCAGTTACTACATGGTATCATTGTCTGGGAAGTAAAAGCTTGTTGGAATGCACTGTTACTGCACTGTACCTATTCAGTGCATGTAACTTTGGGGGGTGAGAACTACTCAGTGAGCATGCTAGCCAGTGGTGTGCACACTGTAAGTCTTGCTAGTCTGACAACATGCACAATTAGTAAGGCAGTGGACAGCACACTCACCTGCTCCCCTGGTTTCCCATACAGCTTGCTGTACTGTGGAAGGAGGCTGTCCAGCAGGGCCTGGTTCTCCTCAAGGCTGAAGGCTGGGGCTCTCTCCACAGTACGTGCCATTGCAGTAGCCAGAGGATGCAGAGACAACAGCAGTGTTGGTGGCAGATGTCGTCCTGGAGCATGTAGTGCAGGCAAGTGAGCTCTCAGGGGAACAGACAGCACGTGTGCTGCAGAGGCAGATACTGTCCCATGTGTCCAAAGTGATAGGTCCAAGTCGTTTGCATCTTCTGAATCTGCCAATCCATGGAATTGCACCATTTATACACGCCCACAGCATCCTTCAAAAGTTAAACTTCATGACACCCATGAATTTGCAAC
This sequence comes from Calotriton arnoldi, assembly GCA_963921515.1. Taxonomy (NCBI): domain Eukaryota; kingdom Metazoa; phylum Chordata; class Amphibia; order Caudata; family Salamandridae; genus Calotriton; species Calotriton arnoldi. Next base: position 758,019 of record CAWUFW010009238.1, on the reverse strand, counting down.
ATTGTTGTGGCTGGCCAACTGAATTCACTGCATCAGACTCGTTGAAGCTTTGAAAACGCGTCCGTTGCCATGCCAGGCCCTAGCCAATGCATGCGCACCGATCGGTCCATTGCTGTACAACGCGCACCCGCTCACAACAGATTCTATGGCCAGTGCGTGCACACCGATCGGTCCATTGCTGTACAACGCGTACCCGCTCACAACAGAATCAATGGCCAGTGCGTGCACACCGATCGGTCCATTGCTGTACAACGCGCACCCGCTCACAACAGATTCAATGGCCAGTGCGTGCACACCGATCGGTCCATTGCTGTATAACGCGTACCCGCTCACAACAGAATCAATGGCCAGTGCGTGCACACCGATCGGTCCATTGCTGTACAACGCGTATTCCGGGTACAACGCGTACCCGCTCACAACCGATTCAATGGCCAGTGCGTGCACACCGATCGGTCCATTGCTGTACAACGCGCACCCGCTCACAACAGAATCAATGGCCAGTGCGTGCACACCGATCAGTCCATTGCTGTACAACGCGCACCCGCTCACAACAGAATCAATGGCCAGTGCGTGCACACCGATCGGTCCATTGCTGTACAACGCGCACCCGCTCACAACAGATTCAATGGCCAGTGCGTGCACACCGATCGGTCCATTGCTGTACAACGCGTACCCGCTCACAACAGAATCAATGGCCAGTGCGTGCACACCGATCGGTCCATTGCTGTACAACGCGTATTCCGGGTACAACTCGTACCCGCTCACAACAGATTCAATGGCCAGTGCGTGCACACCGATCGGTCCATTGCTGTACAACACGCACCCGCTCACAACAGAATCAATGGCCAGTGCATGCACACCGATCGGTCCATTGCTGTACAACGCGTATTCCGGGTACAACGCGTACCCGCTCACAACAGACTCAATGGCCAGTGCGTGCACACCGATCGGTCAATTGCTGTCCGACGCTTCCCTGTACAGGTCACTCGCATATGTCACCATGCTTGTCACTGGTGAACGTATGCCAGTAACATATACTTGCCAGGGACTCAGGGGCACACCTACAACACCACAGCCTGTCCACACTGTATCCTAAGGCATGTAAGGCTGCATTACCTTTTCTGTGTATGGGGGTCAACATGTGGTTTTTGGGGTGGCACTTGGGGGCAGCCACTCCCAGGCTGTGCACGTGTTCATGGGGACAGGATCCTTTGTGTGTTGTGCACATGACCACTGTGATGTGCAACTGTTCATTTCAGAGCATGTGGCATGGTCACATTTCCAGGTTGTGTATGTGTATGTCATGTCACATACCCCCAGAGTCCCATGTGGGAAGGTATGTACGTCACAGGGTGACCCATTGCCACAATAGTGATGGCCCTCCACAGTCTGTGTGCATGTTGTGTTTCCGATGTCTCTGATTCCATGTGCACAATGGCAGACAGTCTCCACATCCACGTTGTTTGTGCATGGACTTTGATGTTGTGCGTGTGTGTGTCACAAACGTCCATGTCTGTCCTGCGGAGGCAACAGGGGCCACTACCTGTGGGAGTCATGTTTGTTTTTCTGACGTGTACATGATACGCCATGTCATGCCAGTGTCCATGTGGCAAGACAGGGTCCCTGGGAATCTACCTGTCAATGAGCTGTGATGCCTGTGGCGCATCTGTCCAGACATGTCACTGTGGGGTGTGTTTGGAACGTGACAGCAGTAAATGGGTACTGTGACACAGCCTAATGGTTTCCCATAGCACAACCTGGAACCTGTTGTCAACACATGTTGAACTGAGATGTTAGATGATGGCCATGTAGGTGCCACATATGTCCATACAGAACGGCACACACTTCAAGTACTTGTGTCTCGTAATGATGTATCATGTGATATTGAGTATGGTCAATGCCACATATGTGGCGTGACTGACAATCTTTCTTTCTTCACCTATGCACTGCAGGGCACCAGCTGTCCATAGACCATTCCCTGACCTTGCAACGATGGTGGAACGTGACAGCATCCGACGGTACCGCTTCACCAGGCAGCTGATTGAGGAATTGACGGTGCGGTTGGCCCCACATTTGCAACCTGGCCGGACATACCCTACAGCGTTGACCCCCAAGGTGAAGGTGATGGCAGCCCTATACTTCTTTGCCACCGGTACCTTTCAACACACTGTGGCGTCTGCTGGTGGGATGTCACAGACTATGTTCAGCCGTGTGTTACGCGATGTTTTGGAGGCAATGTTGAGATGCCTGAACCAGTACATCTATTTCCCTAAATGTCAACAACTCACTGACGTCAAGAGTGACTTCTATGCCCTGGGGAGGATGCCACATGTCATTGGCTCCATTGATGGGACACATGTGGCTTTGGCACCACCACAGGCACATGAGCAGGCATACAGGAACAGGAAACATTATCATTCGTTCAATGCTCTGGTGGTATGTCTTGCAGATATGTGCATCTAACATGTGTGTGCCCGTTTCCCTGGTTCGGCACACGATGCCTACGTGATGAGGAGTAGTCGCATCCCAAGGATGATGTCACAGATGCAGAACCAGCGTGCCTGGCTTGTCGGTGTGTACTGACTTTGTACCATTGTGTGTGTTCTGCTATGTTGTATTCCGCCCTCTTTTCCAACTCAGCTAATGTGCAATTGTCTGTCTGTAGGTGACTCCGGATACCCCAACATGCCGTGGTTGCTGACACCCCTCAGGAACCCTGTGACACCAGCCCAGATGCGCTACAATGAGGCACATGGTCGGACCAGGAGAGTGATCGAGCGGACATTTGGTCTCCTGAAGAGCCGCTTCCGCTGCCTGGACAAGACAGGAGGGGCCCTCCCATATGCCCCAGCAAAGGTGTGCAAGATTGTCATCGTCTGCTGCATGCTACACAACCTGGCAGTGCGGAAGGAGTTGCCTCTCATCCTGGATGACGATGACCAACATCCGCCACCTGTGGAGGATCCTGGCCTGGGCCACGATGCCAGTGATGATGATGATGATGATGGTGATGTCCGCACACAGCTCATCACCAACTTCTTCAGCTGAATGTGAGTATCCAGAGAGTTGTCATGCCAATGATGTGAGTTTGCGTGATATGTGTTGGTGGTGCTCTGGTGCGGTTTGAGTGTGGCCATGTGCTACTTGACTGGAAGCGTGCAGCGATGTGTCCTTACAGGTAGTCTGTACTCCCCAACAGTGTTGACATGCTAACTTGGTTTTCTGTGAGTATCTTGTGACATGTATTGGCCATGAGTATTGCAGTTCTGTCCTGTTCTTCAGTGCGTTTGAGTGTGTGTCATGTCTGTCCTTCACAGGGTACTTTCAGAGTTGTTTGGTGAACTGTGATCCCTCGACACCATGATTCAACTTCCAGGGTGGAAGCAGTCGTTTCCCTACAGGTGATGTGCCACACACCCCTGGACATACTTTCTTCTACACTTGTTGACTGTGTGGCCCCTGCCACGTAGGATTACCTTGCATCTGTAGTGGAAACAACATGTTGCAAATGTGTAATAAACCTGTGCTTCACTTTGGGATGTGCGTTGTCTGTGGTCACACATCTGACTGACATGTGCTTACTGCACCTGTGGGCTAGTTAACACAGACTGTGAATAGGTGTGGTGTCTGTGCATTCCACTGTATTTCCTGGCAACATCATTGTAGGCGATGAGTCTGATGGCCCTGGTGTGTATGTGTTGTGTAGCCCTAGTGGTGTGTCTCCCTCATATATGTCACGTCGCCATGACTCACATGACGGTGTTGAACTTGCTGTAGCAGTTAGCATGCACAGTGTCATTTAGCAGATCACCATCTCCATGACAGAAACCACTTTGGAATCACAACAGAGGCAAGTATGGTGTATTAGTGAGTTTATTGACATACATGTGTGAGTATAGTGCACAGGATGGTGGGTGCTGTACATTGTGATTGTAATCCAAAGTTCCAAGATGATTTGGAAGTCCTGGTAGCAGAAATGTCCAGAGTAAAGTCCACAGTCATCTGATACATTGGGCCAACTTAAGCTCCCCATGTCATGTGGGAGAGTTGGGTTGCATTCGACAGGGTGGACAGTTTGCACACAAAGGAGATTTTCCAGAACAGGTGTTGGGTTCCTGGGGGTGTACATGGCCATCGGCCTCTCAGTTTTCCTTCCTCGGACGACCCCTCTTCTTTCGGATGGGACCCTCACGTGCAGGCTGCTGCGGTGCAGAGGAGTCTCCGCCAGAGTCATCCTCCCTCCCTGTGGCAGTTGCAGTTGTTGCAGCACCAGATGTTGTGGGCACACAGGGAGGTGTGGCCATGTTGGTGCTAATCTGGCGGAGGCATGTCAATATGTCCCTCTGCACCGCTGTCAGTTCTTCCAATGTGTCCCACTTGGACTCCATGCCAGACATGTGTGTCTCCACACGGGACATGTGGGAGTCCAAGCGGGCATGATGGGCAGCCTGCTGCTGTTGAATGTCCTTGAGGATCCCCACTACCTGGCTGACCTCTCCGGTGCTATTCTGGTACGCATCAGCAATGCGTGCCAGTTGTGGTCATCATGCAGTCCAGACCCCTCTGCAAACAGCGACCTATGTCTACCACCCCTCCCACCACCCCTGGCGACACATGCGGGACCTGCGGTGGCACGCACAGGTGACCGTAGGCCCACTTGGGGGGAATGTATGATGATACAACGCGTACCATAACAACGCGGTATGTTACATCGCGGTCTTGACTTAGCGGAGGGCGCTGGACTTAGGAATAGTGTGCATTACTATTCCAACTCCAGTCTACGTACAGTAGGGAAGGTGTTGGAATAGTAATTCACACTATTCCTTAGTCTAGAGCGCCCTCCAGTGCAAGTCGATGTAACGACTTGCGTTGTGAAAACCACGATGTAACCATACCGCGTTGTAATGGTTTCGTGGTAAAGGATGTTTCCCACTTGGGGGTTGTTACTGGGGTCGTTGTCCGTTGCTCCACGTTGGGCCGGGGTCCCTGTGCTGTTGTCATCGGTGGTCCTTGGTCTGTCCGTGTTGGCAGGGGTGGTCTGTGTGTTGGCAGTTGTTGGAGGGGTGGGTGCAGGGGGTGCAGATGTTGGTCCTGCTGGTGCTGCATGATGACTCACACCGGAGGGGCCAGGTAGGTCTTCGCCATCCGAGGAGGGCAGAGGCTGTTCCACACCAGTGAGCTCAGTGTCCCCCGGAGCCTGGGACAGGGACTCCTCATCGTCTGCTGCTGTGTCCCCATCATCACCTGTTTTTGGAAGAGACACACAATGTATGTTATGTTTCTACAGGCATCAATGGTTCACACACCTAACAGTTGTGACTGTACCTCTGGATGCAGGCCTGTACATTGCATTGTCCTCAGTTGTCACAGTCAGAGGTTGATATTGGTGTAGCACATTGTCCTGCCAACCTGAAGCTTTTCAATGTGAATGTTGAGGTGTGTGCATGGCCAGCATTGGTGGTATTTGGTGGACATCCGGCCCTCCTTCTCCCCCCAGCCCAGTTATCCCACCATGAAGTATGCCACCCTTGCAGTGTGTGCAGGTTGACTCTCAGGATGTCAGTCAGTGGTGTCCTGCTGTTGGTTGTTGCACAGTTCCCAGCAGGGCCTTGTGCTACCCACAGCTGAGGCCAGTGTCAGACATCTTTGAAGTGGCTTTTCACTCCCTGTGAGGTGTGCATGCTTCAGTGTGAGCTTGCTGGGCCATGAGGGTGGGGGATGTTGAGCTGTGACTACCACTCCCATCATGCTATTGCCTACACCCCCCTTCCCAGCATGCCCATACTTCCTTCCTTTTGACTCTGCTTCCCTGTGGGGTAGTGTGCCTGTGCTGACAGGATGGCTGACAGTGTTGTCCTGGCGTTTGTTTGGCTATAAGTCCCAGGAGTGTCCCTGTGCTTCACACAGCATAACCCAGGGTGGTGGTTCTTTGTGGGATATTTAATTGGAGTGTGAGGCATTACATTCTCCCAGGTGAGTTGTGTGGAGTTTGTGTTAAGGGGGTGTGTAAGAAAAGCTGCTTGTAACTATGGTCAGAGCTGTCAGTCCTCCTTCCCACCCAGCCAGATATCCCACCATGGAACGTGCTTCCATTGCAGGGAGTGCAAGTTGGCTTTCAAGATGGCTGACAGTGATGTCCTGCTGTTGGTTGGTGCACAGTTCCCAGCAGGGGCTTGTGCTCCCCACAGCAGTACCCAGTGTCAGCCATCTTGTCAGTTGTTTTCCACTCCCTGTGATGTGAGCATGGTTCAGAGTGGTGTTGATGGGCCAATTGTGAGGGTGGCCAATATCTGTGACTACAACTCCCATCATGCTATTGCCTACACCCCCCTTCCCAGCATGCCCATACTTCCTTCCTTTTGAGTGGACTTCACTGTGTGTGAGTGTGACAGCAATGGCAAGATGGCTGACAGTGGTGTCCTGCTGTTGGTTGGTGCACAGTTCCCATCAGGGGCTTGTGCTCCCCACAGCAGTACCCAGTGTCAGCCAACTTGTCAGTTGTTTTCCACTCCCTGTGATGTGAGCATTGTTCAGAGTGGTGTTGATGGGCCAATTGTGAGGGTGGCCAATATCTGTGACTACAACTCCCATCATGCTATTGCCTTCACCCCCCTTCCCAGCATGCCCATACTTACTTCCTTTTGAGTCGACTTCACTGTGTGTGAGTGTGACAGCAATGGCAAGATGGCTGACAGTGGTGTCCTGCTGTTGGTTGGTGCACAGTTCCCAGCAGGGGCTTGTGCTCCCCACAGCAGTACCCAGTGTCAGCCATCTTGTCAGTTGTTTTCCACTCCCTGTGATGTGAGCATGGTTCAGAGTGGTGTTGATGGGCCAATTGTGAGGGTGGCCAATATCTGTGACTACAACTCCCATTATGCTATTGCCTACACCCCCCTTCCCAGCATGCCCATACTTCCTTCCTTTTGAGTCGACTTCACTGTGTGTGAGTGTGACAGCAATTGCAAGATGGCTGACAGTGGTGTCCTGCTGTTGGTTGGTGCACAGTTCCCAGCAGGGGCTTGTGCTCCCCACAGCAGTACCCAGTGTCAGCCATTATGTCAGTTGTTTTCCACTCCCTGTGATGTGAGCATGGTTCAGAGTGGTGTTGATGGGCCAATTGTGAGGGTGAGCAATATCTGTGACTACAACTCCCATCATGCTATTGCCTACACCCCCCCTTCCCAGCATGCCCATACTTCCTTCCTTTTGACTCTGCTTCCCTGTGGGGTAGTGTGCCTGTGCTGACAGGATGGCTGACAGTGTTGTCCTGGCGTTTGTTTGGCTGCAAGTCCCAAGAGTGTCCCTGTGCTTCACACAGCATGACCCAGGGTGGTGGTTCTTTGTGGGATATTCAATTGTAGTGTGAGGCATTGCATTCTCCCAGGTGAGTTGTGTGGAGTTTGTGTTAAGGGTGTGTGTGAGAAAAGCTGCTTGTAACTATGGTCAGAGCTGTCAGTCCTCCTTCCCACCCAGCCAGATATCCCACCATGGAACGTGCTTCCATTGCAGGGAGTGCAAGTTGGCTTTCAGGTTGTCAGTTAGTGGTGTCCTGCTGTTGGTTGGTGGCCAGTTCCCAGCAGGGCCTTGTGCTCCCCACAGCAGTACCCAGTGTCAGCCATCTTGTCAGTTGTTTTCCACTCCCTGTGATGTGCGCATGGTTCAGAGTTGTGTTGATGGGCCAATTGTGAGGGTGAGCAATATCTGTGACTACAACTCCCATCATGCTATTGGCTACACTGACTTCACCAGCATACACAGAATTCCTTCCTTTCAGTGAGCTTCCCTGTGAGGTGGTGTTCTAGTGGTGGCAAAATGTCTAACTGTGTTTGTTGGTTATATTTGTGCCACTGCCTTGCTGTATTTGTAGTTAGGTTTGTACATATCATGACACAGTTACATATCACTATGAGATGGCATGTATTGTGTTTATCTGACTGACAGACAAATCTTGGGGTGATTATCTTTTGGTTGCTGTGGATTTGCTAAGGGTGCATGGTTTGACTATCCCCTTGACAGTGATGTGTGTGTATTGTCACACAATATTGGGTATATTAGTTGTGTACTCACCAGGCTCTGGGATGTTTGATAGTCCATATACGCTCACTGGTGGTAGGATGGCCCGCACCTTCTCCTCCCAGGGCCTGAGGTATAGTGGTTTGGCAGGAGGGCCACTGCCGATGCGCTGACTCAAGATGTAATCCTTCTTTAGTAGGTCCCTGACCCTCCTGCGCACATCATACCACCTGTTCTGGATGTCTTCCTTTGTGCGCAAACATGGTGATTGTGCATTGACCCTGTCGACGATCCTCTCCCACATCTTGGTTTTCTGCGACATGGGGGTCTGTTGGACCAATGTACCAAACAACTGGGGCTCTACCCTGAGGATCTCATCTACCAGGACTTCCAATTCACTGTCTAGGAACTTTGGATTCTTCTTTGGGGGCATGGTGATGGGTGGTGGTGGTGATTGATGTGTGTGTGTGTGCAAGTGAGGGTGTGTGAGTGTAGGTTTTGCTGGGTGTATGTGAGGGTGCTATTTGTTGAGGTGCTAATGGTGTGTGGCTTGTGTGATGGATGAGCTGTGAGTGTGTCTGTGGTTGCTGTCTGATGGTGTTCTGTGCTGGCAGGTCAGTTGAATTTGCAAAGGATCATGGTAGGGATTTGTGGCCTTTATATGGGTGGAGTTGGGGGTGTGTCCTTGTTCCATGCTTTTTTCCCTGTATTTATTGACTTTGTCATTGCTTGTTTGGCCCTTCTTTTTTGTATTTTTTCCTTTGTATTTTTTGTGCATGTAGGAGACGTTCTTCTGACCGAGTAGGATGCTGCAGTTGTCTCGTGCGAGCTTCTCCGAGTCATTCACGCTGTGTTTCTGCTAGGTTTATTGTGCGGCGTACGCGTCGGTCGCCGAGTATTGGCTTCCTTCGGCTGGCTTTTGTATGCGTGTCGGTCGTACGGCTTGAGCTCTGTGCGACTCGGTCTGGTTTTGCACGCATTGCATCGTACTGCGCGGGTCGGAGTTCGCGGGTACGTTTCGTTCGGGTTCATTCCTGGTGCGTGTCGGTCGGTTCGATTCGCGTGGTTTCCCGGCCAGATAGCTGGTTTCCGTGCGGTTCGGTCGTTCGGCTTGTGTTCTGTACGAGTCGGTCGTGATTCACATGCATTTCATCGTACTACCCAGGTCGGGCAACGCCGGTACGTGTCGGTCGGACTACATTCCCGTACCGAGTCGGTCGGTACGTTTTCCGGCCTGAATCGGAATCGGCCCCTAAGTATACATGTCGCCATTAGTGTGAATCATAATCTCTTTACAAAGATACTCATTTGTGGATAGACTCCTCTCATGCAGAATAAATGAGGAAAAGGGTATACAGACTGTAGAAGGCCTGGACGTCATGCATATCAATAGTTTTTCCTAGAATGCAGGATGATACAAATATTGTGTTGTCCTCACAAAGGAATATATTCATGCAATAGTGACATAAAATAAACATGCCACAAGAGGGGAAAATACCTTAAACAGGGGCTTATTATGGCATATAGGGAGCAATAGAGGCCAGCGGACCCTATAGTCATACACTGCAGGGATTGTCAAAAGGTTTAGATTAAGGAAATGTACCCTCTGCTCAAAGAAGGGTAAAATAGCATCCACCTCCTCCCGCACAGGAGTAGTTACTCACTTTTTCAAGGGTGCCGGCTTGGTGATCTCACCTATTGTAACCTCCAAGCCCCTCATGCTGAGATTGTGAGTCACCGCAGGGATTTTAAAAGCGCTTGACTGGCTTGTTCTGATATGGACATGCCCCTTACGCTGCGCCCGTGTGCACGTCAAGTCACACTGAATTTGTGTTGGACTGTATGAGACTAAGGACACAAACAAGGGACTCTATGTCGGTCCTTTTTTGTACATGAAACGAAGGGAAATGTGGTTCTTGTAAGACTGGTTAATATTAAAGAAAGTGTGGTCACACTTGGTGCACTATAGTTCACATGTAACGGTCACACAGTAAGCAAGCATTTTCAATGCAATCGGTCTCGCATTAGTGAAAGTTAGAGCTATGGGCGTTGCAAATGACAATGTTTCTAAGTTATGTTTTGATTGCAGTGGAGTGATCATTTGACCTATCTAAAGAGATAGGAAGGATAGATGATGGAGAGGAAACAGGAAAGCAGGGGTGGTATGGGTAGTGCTTTAAAAGAAAGAGGAAAGACGGAATTTGTGCGCATGTAAAGTGCCCCTCCAGCGCTGCAATTACACCACTGCAGGTGACAATAGGAAGAGCACACATGGGTGAGCACTTACCTTAATATTGTATGCATACTGTATTGTTAGCAACTTTGTAGATATTAAACTATAAATATTATATGCCTTTTATGTCTATGTAAGCGCTCCAATGTCCTTTTGGAATGTGTAGGCGCTAAGAGCAGAGTCGAGGGATGTAATAACGATGAAAGGGGCAGAGAGGGAGATGGGAGGGACAGAGAGAGAGAGTTAGCAGGTGACAGGGTGTAGTGAAAGCAAACAGAGGCAGCTGTTCCTATGCACAGGGTGTCTGGACGCTTGTCTTCAGAGACAACAATGGAGTGAGTCAGCTAGTCCCACTGCACCCGAAGTCGTTTTTTGATATAATAGTGAGAAACTCCGTGTCACAAAATCAACCACCTGGGGCTTTCTCTTTATAATGGGCTGTATACACAATGTAGCCAGATGCTCATTATAATTTGCTGTAATGGGGAGGGGACACAAAACTATAAGGATTTAATTAAGTAATCAGGGAGCATAAAAGTAAATACGGAGGTGGGTCGCCACAGGCTGTCTGAACATGCAGGCTGCAGGGAGAAATGGAGACGGTGTTGTGCAGGTAACACTACACCAAAGTTCACTTTTCCCCAGTGCGTGGCGTGCAAAGCACAATAGCAGTGAGAGCCTGGAAGTTCCCAGCTCATGCAACGCAATGTGGTGTGGAGTGGAATTATGTGGGTTGGATTGGAATTGTTAGTTGTGGAATTGTGTGGTGTGCATTGGATGTGTGTTGTGGAATTATGTGGTATGGTGTGCAGTGGAATTATTATGTGGAGTGGGATTGTGTGTCATGGAGTGTAATTATTTGGAGTGGTATTTTGTGTTGTGTAGTGGTATTTTGTGGAGTTTAAATTTGTGGTGTGTTGTTGAATTTTGTGGCATGATGTGGTATTCTGTGTTGTGGATTGGATGTATGTGGTGTGTTATTGAGTTGAATTATGTGGTGTGTTGCCGAATTATGTGGTGTGGAATGGATGGGTTTATGAAAGAATCTGGTGCAGCCGAGAGAAGGAGAGAGAAACCAATGTGCTAAGGTGGCACTGCCGAGGTGGGGGCGCCATATCAAAGTTCTTACCTGTCTTGAAAATAAAAATTGTATGGCCAGGCTAGTGGGGAAGATTAGGCACAGCCCACTCCCTTAAACATTGGGTAAATCGTTAGAATAGTAGAAAAAAAAAATCAAGCCATAAAAACACAACATAGTAATAGATATATTTTTTAAAATAAAATACATGACTGTTCTCACAAAAAGTGTCACACTTTAATTGTGTGAAGGAAATAAGCAGTCACTTAGGAGTCAAAGGCCCTTGGAACAGAACAAAAATTCAAATTGATGAGGCTATACCCATGTCCAAAAATGTGTCTTTGCCCCCCGTCCTCCCTACACCAACACTCTGCCTCCTCTCAATCTCTCTTCCAGCAAGCAGGGACTACCTTGGGCAACATACTGAATACGTTGATGGGAGACACCAGCCATTAAAGTATTCAACTGGCAGTCGTGCATAGCGAAGGTAACCCCAGGAACATAGGGAAGTTAGGATGGCAGCACCCAACCTCGCAATATTTTTGATATTCTTTCGCTTGTGTCTCTGTTGCGAGGATGGGGAAAGAGGAGAGGCTTAGAGTTGTCTGGCAATAGTGGAAACAAGCAGTGGTAGCTATTACGCCTCCTGTTGCACCCACCCACTAACAAAGGGTTGAGGAAGTTAGAGAGAACACTTTATCTTGTTTTCTGTCTTTTAAATGATGTTACAGTAAAGGAAGCTTTGTGAGGTCTGCCCTCCTCCCAGCAGCGAGCGCACAATGAGATGTTTTTTTTGTTATAAAGAGTATGTTGCGGTGGCTGATTCGGAAAGACCCAGAACCCTGACCTTGGTAACCTTTAAAATTAATTTTAAAAAAAAATCCCAGCAGTAATTCCATGAAGCAAGGAAGGGTGCAGTACCACAGGCTGTTACTAGGTGTCCCTCTGGAGTTCTAAAGGGACCTCTATTAGTCACATGAGGTACTGCATCCTTAATACAGCCTACTAAAGGATGTTGTTTCCGCACTATCTTCTGTTGAATGTAGTATCAGATGTGCAATGCTTTAATGTCTCTCTTAAACAGCAGCTTTAACACAAGTGTGGCAGATAACATCAGTGGCATGCGACTTTTACGGTGCTGCAGAATTTTCTACCGTTCGTGCAACACAGGGCTGTGAACTTTCACACAGTACTGTGCAGCTGAGGTGTGAAAGGTGCCCCCGACACAGCACACGTCTAGAAAGCAGAGATTTGTCACAGCGCCACGCACATTATTGGAGACTTACACATTACCTCCCTCGTTATGATAAAAATAATGTGATTTCAATGTTGCGTTTTCCCCTAGCTTGAATCACAAAGCCTTCCAGGAAACACAAGGCTGGCTCTGAGCAGCTCCTGTAGCCTTTCAGCCAACAGACAAAGAAAATAATAGCCTACAAACACACACAAAGGGGGGGGGCTTCACATACCAGAGTCCCCAGTGCCAATGACCAGCTGTGGGGCGCCGTGTTGGTAAAAATAAAAGGCGTGCGATGGTGCAAAATGAAAGCAGGTGCTGTGAAGAAAGCCGCAATATCTTATACAATAAAAGTAAACAGACGCACAGCCCATCAACATACAAAAAAGTAAACAGACGCACTCCTAAAACTCCAGAAAGATGGGATAGGTAAGGGAGGTTCTGCAGGGGAATGGAACTCAAGAAAGGGTGAGAAGGAGGGACAGTCGCTGAGCTCAGTTCTGTCCCACTTCCTACAGGCCATAAGTGGGCAGGCAAGCCCCGGTGCGCCACGAGGAAACTGAGATCCGGAGAGAGACATGGCTAGAAGGGTGAACAGCAAAAACCCACTCCTGCCCTGGCAAGAGCTATGCTGATGAAAAAAGCGCGGCCGCCATGGTAAAAGATGAAGCACTGCGGGCGCTGTGTTGCTCAAACAAAACACGCGGGGCGCCTCCTGTAGCTGCCAACATGCTGCCACCGTGCCAGTAACCAAACTGACAAAAACATGTGTTGAGATTTACAAATAAAGTTCCTGAACAAAATACAAAGAACATGTAACAACAGCTGGATGAGAACTGCAAAAGTGAAGTCAGATTCATGCAACGGATTATGCGTTGTTTACTGGCAAAGCTGCCCGGCTCTCCCCCGCAGCGTCCTTTGCGTGCTCTTTGCTGCCCAGGCGGGAGTGAGCTCTTGAAGTAAAAAAAAAGAAAATAGTGCCACAAATTAACATAAATTAACTAAAAAGAAAGAACACATGTAACAGGGGAAGTCTGCTGGGAGGGTTCGAAACAGCAAACAGCGAACGAATTAACCATATTCCCCAATCAGAAGCAGTCTTTTACAAATGCCATTAACAGGAGCCAATAGGAAAGGTGGAAGGTGCTTCAAGCCTATGTTCTAGTTACAGCATGTATCGAAGAGACAGCGCATGCGTTGCCAAGACGAGACCTAAAAATAAACAAACAAACCATTATCTCCTAGATAATGACTGTACCTTTAGTAGATCACTATTCTTAAAAATAAGTCTGCTAACAAACAAATGGGTCATGACTCTTATTCATATGTAAGGACTATATAGGTCGCTACAGATGTCAGAATATTTCTAACCAAAGTCTGTAGTGAGAGCAAATTCTATTGATATACTGGGAACGTAATATTTGTCATCATTATATCCAGTCAGATTATAGTAAGTGAACAAATCCATACTCAAAAATGACTTGGTGATCTATTCCTCAACGGCGAGTATGTCGGAATGTGTCATGGAAGTAACTACTATCTACCAATTGTGTGCAGAAAAACATTTCTAGCGTATTTACTCATCCAAAAATGCCTACCAGAGAATGTTTCAAATGCTGAACACAGTAATAGTGTACAGAGAGACAGTATACAGAAAACCAGGACTAGGACTTGTACATATCATGAAAATGCCAACCAAGGGATGTTGTCATTGAGTCTTATTCTGAACATCTGGAGGCAATAAATCCAGCGTTGTTCTCTTTCAAAGAGGATTTTGTCTGTTTTTTTATTGGTAATGTCTATCTTCTCCAGGATAACCCACTGTAAATCATCAGTGATATGGTTAGCTGTCAAATAATGCTTACTTATTTTGGTGGTAACCTTTTTACACCGAATGTTACTTCTGTGGTCCCCTATTCTAGTTCAGATTTTCCTACTGGTCATCCCAATGTATCTCAAAGTACATGGACAAGAGATTTTTTTTTTTAATACAAATTTTATTCGTTATTCTAAGCGATGACATATCAGGTGCCCACAATGATATTACGTAACTGTTGGCTTAATCAACCAGCAATTATGTTATTACACTCACATCGTATGATACATTCACAATACGCCTCACAAAATACATAGCTGAGTATAACGCTTCCGTAGTTAAAGTGGCCGCCTTGGACATGTCTGCTGATTGCTTAAAAGACTCGATCTGAAAGAAAATCATAAAAACAGCAAGATAACAAAGTTTCCCCCCTCCCCCCCTGCTGACGGGCGCGGATCGGACGATTCAGTACTGACGTTATGGTTGCATGAGACGTAGACTAGAGTGAGGTAGAGGGCCTGGAGTCACACATTTTAGGTAGATTTAATTCAGGCTATGGGTGAGTATATCGGTGTTACATTGTGCTAGAAGACTAAGTGGTATTTGGGTATCTGGGGTTTAGACTAGCAGGGGTCCCTATGCAACTTATGGTGGTTCTGAGTATTCTAACACTGTTACGTTTGGGAATTTAGTGTATCTAATGTTTTGAAGAATTCTAGTAATATATCCCAGCTCATAGCTATGGGCCTCTTCTGAAGTCCTCTACATTCTTCTCTGCGAATGGCTCCACTTTCCGCTAAAACCCATCTTTCGACCTCTTCCTTCCAGGACTGTATCTTGTGGGGGATTGTTGATTTCCACCTCTTAATGATGTATCTCTGTGCCAGAATAAGAGCTAAGTCAAAGAATTTAGCCTGAACTTCTTGTTCCTTCCACCGCGGGTAGAGGCCCAGTATGCATGTTTCCGCCAATTGCCAGCCCATATCCCCCACCACCTCTCCCAGGGTTGCTATGACCTTGCTCTAGTAATTGCACAAGCCGTTGCAGGACCATATCATGTGGATTAAGTCTTCGTCCTGCTCTGAACATCTAGGGCAGGCCGCCATGATGTTGGGGTAGATGGAGTGTAACTTGTGTGGTGAGTTATCATATATTGTGTAAAGTTAAAACGTGTATTACGGGATACTCGTTTGGGGTATTGCAGTATTGTCTTCCATTCTTTATCTGAGAATGATCTATTAATGTCACGTTCCCAATTGTGGCGTCCTGGAATTAAGGGCGATGGTTGATGCGTGTGGATCCCTCGGTAAAACCAGCAGATTAAGTGTCTCCCTGTTCCCATAAGGTATAATAGGTGAACTAGTTCGTTCGTGGCAGGTTCTGACCCCTGAGGTGCCCAATGTCATTTAACATAGCATACCATGTTGGCATGTATTAGAAATAGCGCTCCTGTGGTACCCTGTTCATTTATGAGGTCTCTATGTGTCAATAGCATTTCATCCCTAAACAGTTCCCCTATTGCAGATACTCCCATCTGTATCAATGGAGAGATTCAGAGGTTTGTAAGAATCCCCATAGCGGTCGGAATACCTAGGAGTGGTATGTTAGGAGTGTAAGCTCGAGTATTTGATGTGTATTTTAATGCCTGCTTCCAGTAAGTGAGTGCAGTCCTGAGCAACATTGGAGCTGAAGGTGGGACTGTGCCACCTGGGCACAGCAGGGTGTGTAATGCACCCCTAGCGATCACCTGATTCGTGTAGGCTATTTCATGAAAATTACAGCCTGCTAACTAGTATGAGAACCACTGCAATTGGCCTGCTAAGCAGTAGGCGTAAAGGTCAGGCGCCCCCATTCCTCCGGCATCCGACGGGAGTTGTAACTTTACCAGACTAATACGTCTGCGGCTTGTGCCCTATATTAAGTCAGTCAGTAATGTGTTCAGTGTTTTGAAGATGATTCTGGGAATCACCAATGGCAGGTTGGTGAAGAAGGGAAGAAAGCTGTAGCAGCATCACCATTTTGGAAATTGCCAGTCGACCAGCGATCGAGAGGGGTAGGGATGTCCAGAAGGTGACCTGGGCCCGCAAGGAGCCTATTGCCTATTGTAAATTCCCTTCAATGAGGTCCTGCGGGTTTCTGTATACTTGTATCCCTAGATATCGAAAGGTAGTGGGGGCAACTGTTATGTCTCGATCTCCAAAGGGGATAGTTTGCATATTGAACTCGTTCCCGAAGGGGAACGCATATATTTTCTCGTAGTTAATGGTGAGACCTGCGATAGATTTGAACTGGGTAAGATTTGCGCTACCATGTGCAGATTCTCCTGTAGGTTTTTGGAGTACAGTATAATATCATCTGCGTAAAGGGATATTGCGTGGAGTGTATTATTTAATAGTAATACCCCAGCTATTGAACACAGCACGCAATCTGTGGGCAGGGGGTTCAAGTGCAAGCACAAACAACATGGGCAAGAGGGTCAACCCTGCCTCGTACCCCTTTGTATTTGATATACTTGTGATATGTGTGACCCAGTGCATACCTGGGCTGTTGGGGAATGGTATAGTATCTGGATCCATTGTATAAATTCGGGGGAATCACAAATCTCTGTAGGGCGGTTAACATATATTCCCAGCCTAAAGTATCAAAGGCTTGGCAGATGTCGAGTGATATACACCCTGCTTTGGGCATCTCTGCGTGGCAGGCAAACATAATGTTACACAGTCTGCATATGTTGAGGGATGTGTTCCGTGCTGGTATATATTCACACTGGTCAGTATGTATTAATTTTGGTAAAAGGATTGGAGACGGCTGGATCAAATTTTACTGAGTATTTTGTATTCTGAATTCCATAAAGAAAGCGGACGATATGCAGAGAGATTTGTGTGATCCCTACCGGGTTTAGGCAGTGAGGCCTGTACTGTGATGGGGGGGGGGGGGTGTTAAGGATCCAGTTTTGTACGCCTCTTGGTAGAGTTTTTTAAGTCCTGGGGCCAACTGTTGGGCATACGTGGCGTATAGTTCCACTGGTAAGCCGTCTATGCCTGGGGTTTTATTTTTAGGAAGATCTTTAATTGCTGCACATATTTCAGCCAATGTAATTGGAGCAGCTAGTGTCTTCTGTGCTTCTATTGGTATTTGAGGTAGGTTAACTGAGGCCAAGAAAGAATTAAGTTTGTGCATGTTTACTTCCCGTGGGGCTGTGTACAGTGCTTTGTAGTGATTGTAAAAGGCCTTATTTATTTCATATTGTGTGGTTGAGCGGGTCCGTTGTGGTGTAGGTATTTCTACTATCGCGTGGGAGGTTGGGCATTTCTAAGGAGATGTACTAATAATGTACCTGGTCTGTCTGCTTCTGTATGAACATTTTGCGTATATGTTCGATAATCTATAACTCGCAATTGTTCTAGAAGTTCTGCATATTTTATGAGAGCTTCTTGAAGAGCTGTTTTGGCAACTGGGTTTTGGGTCGCTTCGCGTTCAAGTCTGCCTAGAGTGTCTTCCACCTGTTTTAGTTCTTTGTTGACGTTCTGGTGAGCGTCTGTGACTGAGCTGATTGCAGTTCCACGTACTACCACTTTGAACGCCTCCCATTCCATCCCTGCCAAGGAGGCCATACCAGCATTTTCAATGAAATAATTTGTAATAGTGGATGCCATAGTGGCCCGGAATACCCCATCTTCAAGGAGGCGAGGGTCCAACCTCCATGTGGGAATTGGAGTGAGGACACGTTCCCAGGAGATGGTGGCCTCTAAATCACTGTGGTCCGATATTCTTTTACTGATGTATGTCGTGTGGGTGATTTGTGTTAGGAGCGATAGACTGCAAAATATGTGATCTATTCGAGTGTGTAGCTTGTGTGTGGGTGAATAATAAGAGTATTCTCGCATACCCTCGTTGTGGCTACGCCATATTTCCCTCAAGGACCACCCTTGCGACCAGGTCTGTAATGATTTAGCTTGGCATGCTGAGGCCGCTCCAGGGAGTAGGGGATGAGATCTGTCTAATGTAGTATCTAAAACTGCATTGTAGTCACCGCCTAGTATCCAGGGGAACAGGGTCCACTCCGCGAGTACCGTTCCCACTTGGGCGTAAAATACTTCCTGGTCTGCATTAAGGGCATAGATGCTCCCTAGCACTACTGGACTACCATAGAGAGTTCCACGAACCAAAACATACGTGCCCTCTTTATCGATAACTTCTCGTGTGCAATGAATGGGATCCCTGACCTTATCCATATCGCGGCTCCTCGTGCAAACTTGGTATGTGTTATAGCATACAACTGTCCCCTCCACTTTCTCTGTAATTTAGTGGCTTCTGCTGTGGTTAAGTGGGTCTCTTGCAGTAACACTATATGTTTCGCCTAGCTAACTGTGCGTGATTTCTGTATCTTTTGTGTGGTGAGCCTATTCGCTGTATATTCTAGGTAATGCAGTTCAATCAATCAATTCTTTCTTTATTCGTCCTTCCAAAGACAGGACATAAAAGATACACATGGATAAAAACATCATATAAAATCAAACTTATCTCAGCAAATACAAACTCATTTTCTGTTTAAAAAGAATACATCAGCAAACAAAATACAGTACTATTTTCTCGGAACTAAAGTGGCAATGCAAAGCATTTGGGTTCATAGGTAGCAGCAGGTATTATCCAATAGTGCAAAAAGATCGACTGTAACCATCAATAGCATCAAATGTTATCCAAAAATACTTGAATAATAAAATCAGTCCTATAGAGGAGTTAGCAGCAGGGGTAAGCAATTTAGAAGGAATACTAATACAATCCATACAAAAAATGGTAAAATACACTAAAATTAAAACAACATGCTCCTTCTCTTTGCTAGAATACACTTCAAAAAACTCCCAACGGCAAAACAGACATCACGATCATTGAGTTGCTGCAAAAAGTACAACGCCTCTTTGCACTTTGAAAATTTGTGTCTGCGTAGAAGAGGTATTAAAAATTTCCTGGTAAATGGAAGATAAAATTGAAATACAAAATGTAAAATGGTTTGACTCGAGTGTTCATCACAAGGGCAAATAGTAATAGATTCCGAAGAATACTGACCCAGGGGGAAACATATCAACCAACGAAAAGACCCCAGCCTGAATCTAGACAACAAATTCCTTTCATGCACATTATTTACATATAAAAGATACGGGGCAATGTAGGGAGGAACTTGTATAAGACAATAATCCCTGACAGTGGGTTTGGCTACTTCAAACAATTCCCTAGACGATTCTTTATGTTTTCGGAAGCTCGCTAAAACCCTCTGACGGTCCCCTTTACCAATTAGTTCTGGGTGTTCAAACAAAGAAGAACACCCAAGTTCCGTAAGACAAGTTTTAATGTATTGGAGCCAGGGGATGCAAAGGCCTCGAGTACAGTTTAAACAATCTCTAATAATTGCCCGATTAAAATCAGCTTCTTCATTTGTCCAAATGGAACACCAGGTAGCTAGTGGTGCAGCCTTTATGGTATCTTGGACATACTCGAGACCCAGCTCCAAATGGAGGGGAAAATGTGGCGAGGAAGGGGGCACTCCTAAAACTCTACGGCAAAATCTATTCTCCTCCAGCTGCATGGCAAGTACGTCCCTGCATCCCCAGATCCCCATACCATATGTTAAAATCGGAATACATTTACGCTTATAAATCTCTAAAATTGGGACTATGGGCTTTTTACCTATAGACATTGCAAGTGAATAAGTAGTACCAACTGCGCGTGTAAATCTTGTTAATCTATTATTTATGCAGGTATGCCACGTGCAACCTTCATCAAAATCCAGGCCTAGATACGGGAAGGAGCTAACCCTTTCCAGCTTTTTACCCTCTATAATCAGACTACAGGACTTGGTGTTTTTGGGGCCACAAATCAATACAAAAGTTTTCTTATAGTTTGGCTCCAGCCCCAAGTCCTTCATAAAGTTAACATAGCTGGAGATAAGTTTTTTTAGGCCAATCGCAGTCCTTGCCATAAGGACTGCGTCATCCGCATAAAGGAGCGCTGGCACAGCCTTGTTTTCAACCTGCGGCACATCAGCCCCAACTGTGACTAATGTTTTCTCCAGATCATTTGTATAGAGGAGAAATAAAATTGGGGCAAGGACACATCCTTGACGCACCCCACGCCTAATACTAAACTGTTCTGAGCATTCACCAGCATTACCATACCTCACTGAGGCCGAGAGATCGTGGTGGAGGAGCCTCAGAAAGGAGACCAGACCTGCGTCGACACCCATGTTTACTAAAATGTCCCACAGCTTAGAGCGTGAGACATAGTCGAACGCGCTGGTTAAATCCATGAAAGCTAAATGAGTAGGGGTGCCCTTCGCATATTTATATTTAGCCAGAATGAGGTGCAGATTTAGACACTGCTCGATCGTGCCTAGGCCCTTCCTAAACCCATACTGGTTAGGAGCCAAAATATTGTTTGCATTTATCCAGTCCAGGAGGCAATCTAGTACAACTCTCCCGATTATTTTTGCCGAAGAGGCCAAAAGAGATATTGGACGATAGCATTTCGGATCATGCACATCACCCTTTTAAAAACAGGCACTATCACAGATGAACGCCAAGCTTTTGGGACTCCCTCACTGCAGACTGAATTAAAAACAGCGGTAAGTACCGGGGACCAGAATACTGGATCTTCCTTGAATAAATCCAGAGGAATTCCATCTGGGCCCGGTGCCTTCTTACCTTTACTGTTAACAATTGATTTCTGGACTTCCCCTTCATTAAAAACAAGGTTTTGGCATGTTAGATTCAGCTGTGATGGGGCATCCTCTGCAGCAAAATCAGCAGAATAGAGGCCAGCATAGTGGGTCACCCAAGTCTCAGGAGGGATATGGACAGTTACCTTGTCAGCTGGTAGGGTGGGAGATAGAACTGACCGTACAGCCTTCCAAAAGGCCTGAGGATCTTTTGATAGACAGGAGCTCACCACTAAATCCCACTTCTCCTCCTTCAGTGCTAACTTTCTTTTTTTGTGGCAAGCTTATACAGCTTCCTACCTTCCCTTATCACAATCTGGTCTCTAGGATTTTGTTTTAAAGCCCAGCGTAGGGTATTATTAGCCTCTCTACAAGCCTTATCAAACCAGGAATGAGCCTGAATACAGGACTGGGAAATGGGTTTAGAGAGCAGCTGTTTGACTTTATCTAGCAGGGTAACAAAACCTTGTATGATACGAGATGGCTCACGTGGTTCACAATTACAGCTAGACACCAGAGCAGAGCTAATCGGTATTACCTGCGACATAATACTATTCATGCTCGCTGTGCGCCAGACCACCCTACGCCCAGCATCTTTGGTGGATAGTGTCAGAAGGGTTGAAGGCTTGGGCTTCTGTCCCCTGTAGGGTAACACTATCTTAGCAGAGATAGGATTGTGGTCACTATGCGGCTTGATAAGGACCTCACATTCCTTGATGGAGGAAAACATGCTCCAGGAGACAAATACATAATCGATAGTGCTTCCTATACCTCGTCCAGTAAAGGTGGGAATATAGTGGTCAGTCAAATTGGGCGCCATATTGATCATACCCCTTTCTAACAGGTGGGAAAATAAAACCCGTCCCCTAGCGTCCATCACAATTTGGTCCAGCTCGGAAGCAGCTGGATCAAAGGTGGATTGGGGAAGCGGTAATGAAAACCCCAATTTGGCATTAAAATCCCCCACCACCAATAACTTAAAAGGACAATCCACTCGAGCCTCTCGCTCCGCGAGCATGTCAATCAACACAAAAAGCCCTTCGAAATTGCCTTTAGATGTAAAATTATTATTATAAAAATTTACCAGGTACAACTTAAAAGTATCTTTCCAGGAAAAACAAAAAGCCTGCGCCTCCCCCTGCTCCCGGAATAACTGAGCAATCATGCCAGCAATTTCCACTTTAAACCAGGCTGACAAGCCCCCCTTAGCTCTGCCAGATATAGAAGGAACAGCGGGCAAACTAAAACATGTAAATCCGTCAAAAACAATATCCTTACACTCCCACGTTTCTTGAAAAAAACCGATATCATAAGTCATAATAAAAGACCGCCATCCCTCCAATACGATCTTTGAGGCTATACCTGCTATATTCCAATTTAGACTTTTCAGACAAGCATTATCTATATGTCCTTTATCAATAGTTGTACTCACACTTACCCCATCGGGGGGAGAAAACAGTAAGGGACCGGGGGGCAAGTAGGAAACAGAAGTTAAGTTAGTGGAATCCTCCAGACTAGTCCCAGTACAAGGTCCTACCCGAAGATAGTCATACGGTAGAATATAGTTCATTAGTACACTAGGACTGGGATTACAAGAGTCCCTACCCACCTCCACTGAACCTAACACCAAGAGTGCAAGGTTAGGTCGGGGAGAGGAAGGTGTTTGTATAGCAAAAACTGGACTGGCAAGTGATCTGTCCGCCTCCTGAAAAACAGTGTAGGCGGGCACCTCCCCATAACGTCAATCTATTTCTTCCAAACCAGCCAGTGGGGCAAATCTATTAGACAGGTGAAATGGTAGTGAAGGGGGAGGACCAGGAAATGCAAAGTCTCTGGTAGGAAGACTACCAGAGATACCCGATTGACCCACCAAGTGCTGATAAAAAAAGCCAAGTGGGACTATCTTGATGGAACTATATTTGACCATTCCCATTCCCGCTTTATACAGTATTTCCTGAACTACCTTTGGCGAACGGAAGTTTACCACAATAACATCTCCACTTTTCCAGAAACCACTACCCCCAATATCTCTCGCCCGCCTGGCCATTAAAATATCTCTTGAAATATCCCAGCTACCAGTAACGTTGTTGTTCAGCCAATGAATAGATTTATTTATTAGGCCTCTTGTAGTTTCCACATTAGTTTCTGTCAGCCTGGGCACATTAGTCAGTACTACAACGTATGGAGCCGATGCTGGAGGAAGATCTATCACTGGAAGAATGGCCATGTCAATGGGGCAAGCTGCCGGGCAAATAACAGGAACAGATGTTGGCAAAATTTCAGCTGGCTGGGAGGTATCCTTGCTCTGGTCGATAGAGGTAGAAATGAAATCACTGGCCGAATACTGGGTGCAAGTAGAAGTTGAGGGCCGAAGATCAGATAGCTTTGCTATATTGGATTCAATTATACACAGTTGATCCAGAATGGGGCGTAGCTTGGAGTCCAATAGCTCACTTAAGCATTTGTTCAGATCACCCCATGTATTCTCATTAGGCCCCGCCAGCCCCCCCAGTAAAACACCATCTACAGCTTTGTTTTGAAGAAGGGGATTGCTGATTTTGGCAGAACCTCGCGACTTAGAAGTTTTGGCAATTTTCCTCCTCCGCTTGGTTCTAGGACCACTTTCCCCTTCCGAGGCACAGGGCTGATCCACGACATCAGGACTTGTTGAGCCAGGCACCGGCTCCCCTCCAAGCACAGCCCCTGCGATTACTGGACCTACACTCTCCCTATAGGCCTGGGTCTCGGAAGAGGTCAAAGTCCTTAGTGCCTCTGGTGGACTTCTTACCCCCTCAACACCCTGTATTGGTAAGTCTGATCAATGTAAGGATGGTTGACCTCTTCAGTTGTAAGGGAAAGGCGACGTTCAACCAACCGGATCTCGCTAGACACCATATCCACGGCACGAGTTAAGTAGTTATCAATTGTCGAGCGCGTGCGGGGAGGTGGTAACACGCTAGGCAAGCTTGGGGCCCCTTTTCTCTTACTCATTTTTGGAACTTTGCTTAAAAGGATAATGTAAATTAGGCGTAACTCAGACGCGGCGAAGGAGTGGACTGATTATGCTGGCGTTCCTTACACCACAAGTAAAAAAGAAAGAATCACACCCTTCTCAAAGTAATTAAGGTCAATAAAACACTATACCTCATGTAGAGAAGAAAATTCAATATGGATATCCAGGAGATCCATTGCACACCTTAGGGGGGTGGCCCAGCCCAGCCTTCTCCGGACTTTGACGGGCGCGGACAGGCACGCCCTTTGCCCGGGCTTCGCCCTCGCGCGTCCCGTGCCGCGGGAGTCTACGGGTGCTTTTCTGCGCCTCCAGGCGCGTCGCTGGCGTGGTGGCGGCCCTCCTGGTGCTGGGGCCGCTGGGAAATGGAGTTCAGAACTCCGTCAGGCCCCCGGTGCAGTTTGCTGCCGTCCCGCGCTGCGGGAGTCTACGGGTGCTTTTCTGCGCCTCCAGGCGCGTCGCTGGCGTGGTGGCGGCCCTCCTGGTGCTGGGGCCGCTGGGAAATGGAGTTCAGAACTCCGTCAGGCCCCCGGTGCAGTTTGCTGCCGTCCCGCGCTGCGGGAGTCTACAGGTGCTTTTCTGCGCCTCAAGGCGCGTCGCTGGCGTGGTGGCGGCCCTCCTGGTGCTGGGGCCGCTGGGAAATGGAGTTCAGAACTCCGTCAGGCCCCCGGTGCAGTTTGCTGCCGTCCCCAGGTAATGCAGTTATACTGTTGTGTTGACTCCATGTTTGATTCTCTTGCGTAATGTTGGGATTACGACTCTGTGTTGGTCGATTCTAATTGAAAAAGTTCTAACACCCGTCAGCATCCCTTTTAAACAACCCAATACTAGGTTCAACTGTGGAACTTCGTTTGACCAAACTTTTTGTACAACTCTAACCAAGTGGTTGCAAAACATGCAGCTGCGAAAGGGGTCATGGTGGTGTAACAGTGAATGGGATCTCCCAGGGGGTCCCCGGTAGTTCTCCTTTGAGGGGTGTGACTTCCCACCCCAGGGCCCAGCCCGCCCCGACAGTGGCATTAAAGAATAATGACCGTGAACATCAAGCAGCTGCCCATCATTGATATTCTTATATAGCGTCTAGTCTGTGTGGGCTTCCGGGGTGGAAGCTGCATGCAAAGGTTCATGATTACCTTCCAGACAAAGGGAGCCCAAGGTAGTGAGCAGCGCAAATGGTAATCTATTGTGGACTTCTCACCTCCTTCCTGTGTGGCCTTAGGGCTGTGAGGAACCAGCATGCTGTTGTGTTGTCGTCTCCCTACCTCGAAGCAGTGGAGGTGATATTCTCGAAGCGATCTGTGGGATAGTGATATTTTAGTTGTACCGGTTTTCTTTTCAATAGTTCATTTGCTGTCTGTGACGTCATGGATGGGAAGAAGTTGTTTTTATGGTCATGGGTGATCTTGAGCTTAGCCGGATAGAGGAGGGCATATTTCAGATTTAGCGATTGAAGGTGTTGTTTAATGCCGTGATATGATGCACACTTCGTCTGGACCTGTAGAGTGTAGTCCGGGAATAGTGAAATGCGTATGTTATCATGTTTGATGGGTGCTTTTTCTCCCGCCACATGTAGGATCTGGTCATGGTCTCTGTAGTTGAGAATTCGAGCAACTATAGGGCGAGGCGGCTATCCGGGCACTCTTCTCCTGGTAGGGACTCTGTGAGCTCTCTCCACGCAGAAATATTTGGATAATCCTCCTTGTGGCATTATTGTTTGCAGCCAAGATTCTATGAATAGGGTTGCATTTTGGCCTTCGCTGTTCTCTGGTAGACCTACTAATCGGATGTTGTTGTGGCGTGAACGCCCTTCTGCATCTTCCATCCTTTCTTGCAGTAGCGTGACTTGGTGCTGAAGGTGTTCAACAATTCCAGAGTGTTCTTTTTGCCATGAGGTTAGGTCTTGTAATGTTGCCGTGTTGGCATTTACTTTGTCTGTGAGTTTCTTATGGTCTGCCCTGATTAGGGTGACCTCGGTAGAAGAGAGCCAAGCTGTTGTTCCAGATTCCCCTATTTCCTTCAGAATAAGATCCAATTTGTCCGGCTGTGAACTGCTTGCAGTGGGGGGCACCATATCTGTTATTGCGCTGGCAGGGAGAGCACTAATGTCAGTATGCGCTGTTCATTTGGAGTCCTGTTGCTTTCCTTTGGTCCATCCCATTGTTCTGCTGTTTCACTCTCCTGTGTATGATGAAGAGCTGAGGTGTGTGCCCTTCAGTATGATAGGAGTGTTTCAATGATAGTCTCTTTGGAAGTTTGATGTTCTGCCTGCCACTGATCTGTGTCTCACCTATGAGTTTGCCCTTATGATTTGTAATCTCTGGGCATTAATTGTGTTGGAGCGATATGCGTTCTTTCCGAGGAGCTTGGACCAGGATGATGCGTGGGCAGTAGTCCGCCGAGCTCCCCACAGCAGAAAATGTGGCCCTTAGGTTGTTTGGCAAGGAGGGGGCCGTCACGTAAGCAGCTTGGGTGGGTTTCTTTGATGCCACATGTGCCTTTTTGGGGTCCAAGGATCAAGGTCTAATCCGCACCCCCTTGTTCTCCACACCAGGGTACGTACTGAAGTTTGTGGGGAGTAAGTGCCAGTCGTACCGGCGGGGACAG
The DNA here is from genome assembly GCA_963921515.1 of Calotriton arnoldi. Taxonomy (NCBI): domain Eukaryota; kingdom Metazoa; phylum Chordata; class Amphibia; order Caudata; family Salamandridae; genus Calotriton; species Calotriton arnoldi. The sequence continues at coordinate 731,316 of CAWUFW010009238.1, read as the reverse complement.
CCGATTCAGCCGCGTTTGACAAGGCTCAGGTGTGCAGTTTTGAATCTGAGCTACGGCTCTGGAAGGAGCTGTGCTCTGGGTCTTGCTCCCCAGGTAGCAGCTGCCTCCTCATCTGGCCAGGTCCGCCCAATTATTCCACCCCTCCCTGCTGTGGCCCAGAGACCGACTACTCACCGGAGCGGCCCGGTGCTCGAGCCCGGGCGGGGCGATCCGCCACCCAGGAACGCAGCCACAGGTCGAGGCCTCCCGATGCTCTTTTTCGGTGTAGTGAGATGCCGCTTCTGCACATGTAGACTCGCCCCGGATGTCTGGATGACTCTGGTAGGAAGCGCCGGCTGTGGTACAAGTAGGCCCCACCTTTTGTCAGGGTATTTTAACCCGTTGAGCACTGATACTGGCCTCCCTTCCGCTGATTCAGAGCCCGGTGTCCGGCTAGGTACCTCAGCTTATTTTGTCGACACCACTGACTCCCAACTTGCGCTGCGGCAGTCGGGGGATAGATCCGGGTGGCCAGAATGGAAGTCTGGTGCTATTATACAGCGTTCCGGCTGTCAATTACCTCTGCGTGTGTTGGGGTCTGCCATTTTGTCAAGGCCGTATATCAGCCGCATTCTTCGGTTTTCAGCTTAGTGTCATCGCCAAACTTGAGTTATAGGCTGCTCAAAGTACCTCAAGCACTCTGCTCTGAGGGCTTGGGCCGATGACTCATATAAAGGGCCGATGTGTAGGGGATACCGGGCCTCGGTCAGGAGCCACTCGTCTATGTGACCGCCATCTTCGGCGGTTAGCGACGCCCCCCTACATGGACAAGTGATCATATAAACCATGTCCGTGGTATTGCAGTTGGTGTGTCTTCTCAGTACCCACTCTTTCTTTAAACCTAAGTCTATGGTCTTGGTGGGGCTCGTTAGGTGGCACACATTGCAGGAACTGCACGGGAAGTGCCCTACGACAGGATGTAAACCCCACAGTTGTGATACTGTGCCTGTTTTTGTATGTGGTGTGTATGGCCGAATATGGTCTAAATGGTCATTTATGGACAAATCTTGATTTCTCAAAGTTCATTGATCCCGAATTAATTATGCACCAATTTTTGTTAATGATCTTCTTGATATGGTTCAAAGCAATATTATATGTAGTTACTCAAGTTAAGGGATCGGTCTCTGGAGTGCTATCGAATGGATCAAGGAGTCTTTCTCTGTTGTGGTTCCTTGTTCGTTTCCAGCTCTTCAACATAATAGAGTCCGGGTAATCTCTGTGTCTCAATTTTTCTGCAAACTCTCCTGCCTACTGTTTGTAATCCTGGATGTTACTGCAGTTCCTCTGAATCCTCAAGAATTGACTGTATGGGAGTTTCTCACGTAGTAGTGGTGGGTGGAAACTGCTGAATTTCAACATGCTGCTCTTGTCAGTGGCCTTATGATACGTCTTCGTTTTCAGACACCCTTGTTCGATAAAGATGCCAAAATGAGTAACCATTATTTGACAGCTAACCATACCATTGATGATTTACAGTGGATTTTCCTGGAGATGATAAGCAAAACCAATAAGAAACAGACAAAATCCTCTTTGAAAGAGAACAACACTGGATTTGCCGCCTCAAGACATTCAGAATAGAACTCAAAGATAACATCCCTTGGTTGGCATTTTCATGATAAGTATTTGTCCCAGTACTGGTTTTCTGTATACAGTCTCTCTGTACACTATTATTGTGTTCAGTGTTTGGAACATTCTCTGGTAGCCATTTTTGGATGAGTACGCACTTTTCTGCACACAATTGGTAGATAGTATTTACTCCCCGTTGAGGAATAGATCACCAACTCATTTTTCAGTAGGGATTTGTTCACTTACTATCTTACTGGATATAATGATAACAAACACTACTTTCCCTATATCAATAGAAGTTGCTCTCAATGCAGACTTTGGTTGTAAATATTCTGATATGACATCTGTAGAGCCCTACATGGTCCTTACATATGAATAAGGGTCCTTGACCCATTTTTTGTTTGCAGTCTTTTCTTTTAAGTACAGTGATCTCCACAAGATACAGTCTTTATCTAGGAGATAACGGTCTTTATTTCTTTATTGTTTACTATGTGACCGTAACATGTAAACTATAGTGCATCAAGTTTGACCACACTTTCTTTAACAATAAACAGCACTACAATGACCAGATAACCTGCATTCTATGATAAACATTTGATATGCATGACGTCTATATCTTCTACACATTTCCTCCTTTTTCTGCATGAGAGAAGTGTATCAACATATGGATATCCTTGTAAAGAGATTATGATGCGCACCAATTGTGACATCTATACTTAGTCTCCGCACTTGTTACCTAGAACATGGTAATTTTGATGTTTTTCATGCTTTTCTATCTTTTTTAGGTCATGGGCTATTGTACCCTAGAGAACTTGTTGGCTACTGTGCTTTAATATCATAAAACACTACTGTAAGAATATAATACATTATACTGTCTGTGTATTTATACTAGGGATCGGATCTGCTTGTTTAGGTCCTGATGAAAGCCACGTGACCCGGCTGGGTTGGGTTGACTGAAATATGTAGACCATGATTGATTTTAGATGTAAGGGATCATTGATTTACTCCCAATCTACATCGTGCTCTGTTTTTAACCTTACCCTAATTCCTGCAAGAAGAAATAGAGCACATTAGGAGTTGGAGGTAATTGTAACCACATTAATTACAGAGCCTGTTAAGCCTCAAATCTAGAAGTGCTTCCTCTTTCTGGAGGTAGAGCCCACACCAACACATTCGATGTCATGAGTGTCGACCCGATGATGAAGCATGCCACTAGTGGGTAATAGTGGGCGAGGGACTCTTAAAAATAATTTGAGACTTAAAATTTATACTGGTCCGCTTGGGTTCCACTCTCCTGTGATTATTGTGTTTTTTAAACTGCCACCAAGCTCTACTTATTTATTTATCTGTAGAAAGTCCAAGGTCTTCAACTAACGTTTTTAGAAGCACTTTGGCCTAGTTATTGGCTTAACCATTACATGGAGTAAATCAGTAAGCAAATCAATATTATTTAAACTTTTGTGATCTGTAAAAAGGAAGTAGCAGATGGTGCAGCCAGGCATGGATCATAAATGCCAACACACATGATTCGAATGTGAAACTCTCTATTTTTAAAGTCGAAATTGCTTTATTTTAGCTTACTTTCTACTGTCATTGCCTTCATTTAAATAGAAGTACATGGAGAAATGACCCTGATTTGTTTTTTTAGATCTCCCTGTTTTTTGCTTACAAATATTGGTCTGTTTTGATCCAGCAGTCACCTGGTCATACTACATCCTGATCTGTGATTCAAAGTTTGTAGTGGCCTTAGGTCCACACTGATGTATCCTTCTATTCAGGAAGAGGGCATGTCAGAGGTCGGGGAGGACTGGATAGTACCTGGGGAGGTGAAAGGGCCACTCTCATGGTACATTACCCAGAATGCAATATGGTGGGGCAAGTAGTGATGTGCTGCAGTTTCGGGTCTCCTACTTTAACAAACTGTTTATACCTGGGAAATTCATACTCTCCCCTTGCCTCTATTTGCTAATATGTCAATATGTAAGCTGAAGACAGATGTGACAGTGAAGCGGTGCAGGATTTACAGGAATTTGGGACAGTGAAGAGATGCTAAGACACTAAATCTACTGACAGATGGAGTAGTGAATAGATACTGGGGCTGTGGAGGATGGTAGAGTGAAGAGATGCAGGCTCTGTAGAGAGATGTGACCGTGATAAATGCAGAGGGCTGTGGAGAAATGACATGGACTTTTAGCGCAGCATGGGCTGTGGAGCGAATAGACAGTTCAGCGATGTAGGTGCTGAGAAGAGATGAGCAGCGAAGAGTTGCACAGGATGTAGTGATATGTACCAGTTAAGATATGTAGAAGCTGTGAAGGGGTAGGGCAGTGACCAATTGCTGAGACTGTAGAGCGATGTGACAGAGAAGAGATACAGGGGGTGTGCGGAGAGGAAGTAAAAAAGAGATGCTGAGTTTGTAGAGTGATGGTGGAATGAAGAGAAATTGGGCAGGGTGCTGCAGTATAAAAAATAATTACGGTGCCGTGCTCGACAGTTACTGTGGAGTTCTGTATATTAAACATTTGATGTTTTGTAATATTTTTATGCTTGACTTCTAGGAATCAAGTTCTCCCCCTTATGTCACTTTCTCTCAACCAAAACGTTATCACTCCCATTATAAAATGACCATAGGACCCCATGTCAAAAAAGACACAATGATCCTGCCCTATTCCTTCCTTAGACAGACACTTGTATTCCGATGTGATCATCCATTGGAATCAAAATTTAAACTACCACAATGCTCAAGACTGGAGCATTGCATTCTTGCTGGTGTGAAGTCATCAGGTCATCTTAAGAATAAGAGGCGTTCCCTGTATCACTTGGGTCCCAAAAGCCGGTTCTGAGACTAATTCTTCCAACATGGAAGGTGCGGTTGTTATATATCTTTATTATATATATTACCCAGTGGCGGTCGCCACTGAGTAGTTATAGTTAGGACCACGATTCCTTAGGAAATGGATTTTTGTTTGGTTTGGTTTGCAAATAACTTTGGCACCGTATGACGAAACTTCATGGAACTTTCCAAAAAAAAGTCTCATCCATCTCAGCTTCTTCCTGGAAAGTTTCAAGGTAACTCGTCAAATTGGGGCCAAGCAAAAGGCAAGTTTTAAAACGCATATTTCTCAGACAATTTTCCATAGGAAAATTTACCATTGATACCACAAAAACAGCTGAATGGAATTTCCCCAAATTTGTCACAAAGCTATGTCTTGAACCAGGAATTGTGCTTTTTGTAATTTGGCGTAAATCCGTTCAGTAGTTTTTGAGAATTTAAGGTTTAAAACTCAGTATATATTATTGTGCAGAGGATTTGTGGACCCAACAGATCTTAAGATAAGATATGATTGGCTGCCACAACATCAAAAAAAGTATATCAATAGCCATTTTTTGACTCAGGGACTCAATCCCTGAATTCTGTAAAAAGATTTTAAAAAACATATAGGGAGTCAGGGTAGGGATACAAAAACACATTTTTTTTAATGGTTCCATGGATCGGGAGAGAATCCATGGTAAACTAATTTAAAAAATGGCAGTCTCCCATCCTTTTTAAATAGATGCCCCCGGGGTAGGCCTTATCCCAGGGGTCTGTGCAGTAATTAAACTATGGGAGAGGGCAAGCGGCCTCCCTCCCAGACAAGAAACCCGATCCCCCAGGGCCAAAGTAATTTTTATGGAAAGGTGGCATGCAGTCCGCCCTCTCTGAACATCCGGAAGGGCCCGAGGACCCCATCCACCAGGGCAAAGGTACATTTTATGGGGTTGATTGGCAGGCCCTTGGGACCCCCCCCCCCCTTAGGGCTCCACCTGTGGCCAAAAGTGAATATTAAGTGTAGGTGTCCCAAGTGGGACTGTGACACCCAAAAAATAAACAAAAATAAAGGAGTAATAAATGAGCAGCAGGAAAGGCTCATTTATTATTCACTGCTCGAGGCGAAATCGCCCCATAATCCTTGAGAGGGCTTTCTAATTATATTTTCTGATCCTGGTGGTGTCCCAAGAAGGGGCAGTGGCACCACCAAGCAATTTTTTTAATGTTGTGGAGGGCTGCAAGCAGCGGAGCACCCCCCCCCCCCCAGTCCCTAGGGCCTGAAGAGGCTCAGGGAGGGGCACTGTATGCTCTCTTTCCCTTTAAATGTGAATCGGCTCTGGAGGGGGGGTTAAATGTGCGTGAGCCTCCACTTTTGTTATGTTTGCTATGGATACTCTGCTAATTTGTGGCTACATTAAAAAAAATATATGTTTTTGGTCCTAGGGGTGGCTCTCTCTGGGACCCCCTCACCAAGCCCAGGGGGGCAGGGTATCCCTACCCTGCACCCTTGAATCTTTTTATGACAATTTTTATAGGACAAGGGACTGATTCCTGAGTCCCAAGATGGCTGCCGCAACATTTTTGTTGATGTGGTGGCAGCCAGTCAGATCTTATCTTGAGAGCTGTCAGCTCAGCGGACCCTCCTCAGCATGAGTTTTAATATGTTAAAAACTTCTGAACGGATTTACACCAAATCACAAAAAGCACTCTTTCTGGACCAAGAGCTAGCTTTTTGATCACTGTTCAATTTTCCTATGGGAAAATTAATGGTGACAACATCTTTGGGACAGACCTTTTTTCTCGGCCCCCGCTTGACGGATTATCCCGAAACTTTCCACGTGGAAGCTGTAGCAGATGAGACTTTTTTAAAGAAAGTTTCATGAAGTGAATAATAGTTAGGATTATGTTTCCATAGGAAAAGCGTTTTTTGACTTGCCTATATCTTTGGCGCTTTTTGATGAAACTTCATGAAATTTTCCCCAAAAAAGTGTGATTCTAGTTGTGCATGGAAAGTTTTGGGGGTGATCCGTCAAGCAGGGGCTGAGAAAATGGGGGGGAATCAAAAAAAGTGTGTTTTCGCATGTTAATTCCCATAGGGATTTTGAAAACAAGTATAGCCAAAGATGCTGAATGGAATTACATCAAATTTGGCAAAAAGCTAGCTCTTGGTCCTGAAAGAGTGCTTTTTGTTATTTGGTGTAAATCCATTCAGTAGTTTTAGAGTTATTAAAAGAAATCCAAATTTTTATATCTAGGGACGTGGATCCTCAGAGGATCCGACAGTCCCTGTGCTGATATCTGATTGACTGCTAACACTTTAACCAGGAAGTGTTGGCAGGCATTTGGAGACTCGGCCTCAGCTGAGTCCCCAAAACAAAACGTAAAAAAAAGAAAAGGGGGCAGGGTTGGAATACCCTGACCCCCTAGCCTTGGTGCATTTTGTTTTAAAATTTTTGCTGCAAAATCGCAATGGAGCCGCTAAATGTAAAAAAATAAGTGCTGGCTCCCGTGCTTCTCTGAAGATTTGGCCCGGGGTGGGCCAGGTCCCAAGGGCTTATTTTTATTTTAAATAAGGACAGGGGGTGCACGAGGCCTCCCTCCCCATGGCCAATCTTGGCCCCAGGGATCGCAACCTCCCCAGGGCTGGCCAAGTCTTATACAAAATGGAGGAGGGTTGCGCGTCCTGAGGCCAGGCCGTACAAAAGTAAAGGAGCCAATTATGGCCCTGGGGATCATCACCCCCAGGGCTGGCTCCTGCTATCTCTCTCGAGGTGCCCACTCTTGGGAGAGAACAGTTTGCTTTTGCTTGGCAAGAGCTGTGACAGCTCCCACCAAGCGAGTGGGAGTTGTCATCAAACACTAAGGGGGAGATTTACCAAGATTTTACGCCATGTTTGCATCACAAAAGTGAAGCAAATTCGCGCGAAATCTTTTTTTCCGAGGAACAATCACATTGTCAAAACACACATAAGATCACTGGTGACATTTCCTCGTGCTTCATTACGCAGCTGTGGTGTGGAATACATACTGGACATTTACCCAAACAGGTAGCACTTAGTAATTAACCAGTAAAAAGTTTTCCACTTGGGTAGATATTTTGTGCAAAACTGTGGACTCTTCTTGGAGAAAGGGGAAGGTGCGGTTCCGTTGTGGCCCAGTCACTGACACAGCTACTGACACACCCATACAGACACGCAGACACCAACTCACACCCTCTGGCACTCACACAGCCACTGACAGACCCACTTAGACACTGATATACCCTCTCACAGACCCACTCAGCCATTTTCACACCCACTCACAGACCCACTAACGCACCCACTCACAGACCTGCTCAGACACTCATGCACCCACTCACAGAACCACTCAGACATGTACACTCACTCAGACACTCATGTACCCACTTACAGAACCACTCATACTCTTTCACACCCACTCACAGACCTACTCAGAGACTCCTGCACTGACTCACAGACACTTTCAGAGGTACACACCCATTTACAGACCCACTCAGAGACTAACATACCCTCTCACAGACCCTCTCACAGACCCACTCAGACCCACTCACTCACAGACTGACACACACTCATGGAGGCACTGGCAAACCCACTCAGACACTCTCACACCCACTCACAGACCCACTCAAACCCTCACTTAGACACTAACGCACCCACTCAGACACTCATGCACCCACTCAGACACTCATGCACCCACTCCCAGACTCACTCAGACACTCACATACCCACTCGCACACTCATTGGGACACACTCACTCACACACACTGAGACACTCATGCACTCACTCTTAAAGGTTACAGGTTACAGTTAGGAAATAAAATTTTAAAAACCTTCGAAATTCACTTAAAAAAACAAAGGTTATAGGGACAATATAGTTAGCAACTAACATTAAAAAAGCTAGGAATTCACTGAAAAAACAAAGGTTACATGGACATTATAGTTAGGAAATAGAATTTAGAAAACCTTAGAAATTCACTGAAAAAAACAAAGGTTACAGGGATGTTATAGTTAGGCTCAGATTTCACTTGTACAAACCACTGAAATTCAGCAGTTATAGTTACCTGAGCTAACTATAACTTACGCCCCCACAATGCACTTTTTATGACCTCACATATTTAATCACTCATGACATGGTCAGTGACATCACTGATAACAACACTGATGAGATCTCAAACGATATCACTGATGATGTCACTGACGACATCATCCACAGAACCACTCACACACCCCCTCACAGCCATATACAACCTCTCATACATCAACTTACATGCCCACACAATCACTCACATACCCATTCACAGACCCATAGAAGTACTCACACCACCACTTTGTTAACCATAGAGGCACTCACACACCCACTCACTCACTTATACAGCCACTCATACAACCACTCACTCACCCATTTACTACTCATACAACTAGTCACACACCCATACAGCTACTCACACAGTCACTCACTCACCCATACAGCTACTCACACACCCACTTATTTACCTATACAGCTATTCATACACCCACTCACTCACCCATACAGCCTCTCACAAAATCCACTCACTCGCCCATTGAAGAACTCCCTCACTCATTCACACAACCACTTACATACCAATTCACACATTCATACAAGTACTCCCACATCCACTCACTCATCCACCAGCCAATTCACACAGACACTCACTCTCCAATACAGCCACTCACACACCAACTCACTTAACGAAACACCCACTCAAACAGCCACTCACTCATCCACACAGCCACTTATACACCCAGTCACTCACTCATACAGCCATGCAGACTCCCACTCACTCACCCATACAGTCACTCACACACCCACTCATCCACCCATACAGCCACTCACACAGCCACTCACACACCCATGCAGCCACTGACACACCCACTCACCAATACAGCCACTCACACACCCACTCACACACCTATACAGCCACTCAGACACCTACTCACACACGGATACATACTGTCATACAGCCACTCACATAATATATGTTCAAAATGGTATCACTCATTAGTAATGCACCTAGTAGACTAATTTAACTTTTGTAGTAGCTTAGTATATATATATTTAAAAATCTAAAAATCTTAGACAATACTTACGCTCACTGGATGATGTCATCAGTGATGTCAGTTCAGATGTCATCAGTGATGTCATTAGTGATGCCATTAGTGATGTCACTGACCATGTCATGAGTGATGGAGCAAGACCACTGACTTATTGTCAGTGAAATTGCTCTCTCACCCTCGCAGCTCCACCATCAAGTGAGGCCCTCCTGAGCCCGTGCACTCTCGAATGTTGGTGTTGGAGGCCCTCCTCCACCCGCTGGCTATACCTGTGCCTCATCCCTGGTGGTCCAGTGGACCTCTCACTCCTTCTCTCGCTTCGTTTATTCTGCTTGCCTTATCCTTTCACCTCTTTCCTTTCACCTTCGTTTTTCACCCTTTTACTCTCTTTCCATCCTCCTTTTTCTACTATTACGCTGTTTTCACTCCTTTTTCTGTGCACCTCTCTCCTGTTTTTCCCGCCGCTGCTGCCCCCGTGGCCCCTCCCCCCTAGCGCGACCAGCCCAAGCCAGTTTCCCCTCCCCGCCTCCCAGCTGTCCAGCCCTCCCCAACCCCTACTTAATGGCGGCCGCTGGCACGCCGAAGGTGCGCCAAAGGCAAGCCCGTCTGCGCCCGTCCGCGTCCCGAACGCGACCAGCGCCAGAAACCCTGGACCTCCGAACCACCAACGCTACAACCCAGTGGCACTCTACGCACTCAACCCAGGTCGCAACAACAATTGCAAGCTAGCATCACCAGCCGACACCCACGGACCCTTCAGTTGTCACCGCTGCCGCCACTGCTGCAGCACCGCCAAGACCACGGATCCAGACAACCTGCCCGCAACAACGCGACCGCACCAAAGACCCTGCAATGCATCCTCCTCAACGTCCGATCCCTCCACAAACACGCCACCGAAATCTGGGACCTCCTCGACAGCACCACCCCGGACGTCGCATTCTTCACTGAAACCTGGACCAACACCACCTCGAGACCTGCCATCGCCATTCCCCAAGGATACAAGATCTCCTGGAAGGACTGCCCCACCCGCCCTGGGGGGGAATCTCCATAGTCCACAAATCCACCCTCTGACTGAGCACACTTCCCGACGAGCCCACAGACCTGATGGAACACCTACACTTCAAGATACAGGCCAGCCCTACCACCACCCTCCGGGGAACCCTCATCTACCGACCCCGCGGACCATTCACCAACTCCATCACGGACAGCATCACCCTGCAGGCCATCGCGTCCACCAACTACACCTTGCTGGGAGACCTCAACTTCCACCTCGACAACCAACAAGACCCCAACACCACATCCCTCCTGGACAACCTCCACAACATAGGACTCCGTCAGATCGTGACTGAACCCACGCACTCAGCAGGACACACCCTGTACCCCATCTTCACAACAGGAAACTCCATCACTTTCAGCCACACTACCGAACTCCCGTGGACAGACCATCGCTGCATCCATTTCACCTTCAGAACACCCACCAGCCACAGAACCCAGCACCTGCTCCCACGAAGAAATTGGACTAAAATCACCGACGACCAGCTCACCACCTCTCTCGGCAACTCCACCCCAACCATCACGGACAACGACGACCCCAACACCGCAGCCCGAACCCTGCACAGATGGATCTCCAACTGCGCCAACAACATAGCCCCCTCAAGAAGAACAACAACACACATGCCAGGAAAGCCAGCTGGTTCACCACCGAACTCCGAGAGTCCAGACACACATGCCGCTGCCTCGAAAAGGCCTGGAGAAACTCCAATTCTACAGAAGCCCACAACAACTTCAGAGCCGCCACCAACTCATCAGAAATACAAGAAAGAAAGCGATCAAAGACAGAATCTCCACGCACGCACACAACAGCAAAGAACTCTTCAGCATCATCAAGGAGTTCGCCCAACCCATCAGCGAGTCGACAGACATCCCTCCCTCACAAGACCTCTGGGACAAACTCAGCACCTTCTTCCACCACAAAATCAAGAACATTTACGACAATTTTGACCAAGACAGCCAACACACAGAACCCTCACCAACCACCCGACACCTTGAAGCCAACGATTGACAGCTGGACAGCCCTCACCACCGAAGATACACTGAAGACGGTGAAGTCAATCCACTCCGGGGCCCCCACCACATCTTCAACAGAGCCACCGACACCACCGCCCCCATGCTCCGCCACACCATCAACCGCTCCCTCGCGAACGCCTCCTTCCCCTACGACTGGAAGCACGCCGAGATCAACCCCCCCCCTGAAGAAACCCTCGGCGGACCCCACCGACCTCAAGAACTACAGACCCATCTCCCTGCTCCCGTTCCCAGCGAAAGTCATCGAGAAAGCCATCAACAGCCAACTCGCCACCTTCATCGAAGAGCACAACATCCTCGACTCCTCCCAATCCGGCTTCAGAAAGAACCACAGCACAGAAACCGCCCTCCTCGCCGCAACAGATGACATCCGCTCCCTCCTGGACAGAGGAGAGACAGTAGCCCTCATCCTCCTCAACCTCTCAGCGGCCTTTGACACAGTCTCTCACCGCACCCTAACACGCAGACTTCACGCCGCAGGGATCCGGGACAAGGCCATCGACTGGATCCGCTCATTCCTCTCCGGCAGAACGCAGCGGGTCAAACTCCCTCCCTTCCTCTCGGACCATACACCGACCACCTGCGGAGTCCCCCAAGCATCCTCCCTCAGCCCCACACTGTTCATCGTCTACATGGCTCCACTCGCCCCCATCGTCAGAACCCACGGACTCAATATTTTTTCATACGCAGACGACACCCAACTCATCCTCTCCCTATCCAACGAACCCAACGCAGCCAAACACAACTTTCAAGAAGGCATGAAAGCAGTCGCCAAATGGATGAAGAGCAGCTGTCTACAACTCAACACTGACAAAACAGAAGTACTCATTATGGGCCCACACCCCGATGCCTGGAACGACACCTGGTGGCCCCCCGCCCTCGGAAGCCTGCCCACCCCACGGACCACACACGTAACCTCGGAATCATCCTGGACTCCGAACTCAAAATGGACCGCCAGATCAACTCCGTTGCATCCTCCTGCTTCCACACCCTCCACCTCCTACGCAAGACCTTCAAATGGATCCCCCTCGAACACAGAAAGACCGTCACTCACGCCCTCGTCACCAGCAGACTTGACTACGGCAACGCACTCTACGCCGGAATCAAGAAAAACCTCACCCGCAAGCTTCAAAACATCCAGAACGCCGCCGCCAGACTAATCCTCAACCTGCCACAACACTGCCACAACTCCCAGCACCTGCACACACTCCACTGGCTCCCCATCGAGGCAAGAATCACCTTCAAGATTCTCACCCACGCACACAAAGCCCTCCACAACACCGGACCAGCATACCTGAACAGCCGACTCAAATTCCACGCACCCCAAAGGACCCTACGATCAGCCCTTCTCTCCCACACCGTGGTCCCCTGCACCAGGAAGTCCAGATTGGGAGGCCGCTCCTTCTCCTTCCTCACGGCCAGAGCCTGGAACACCCTCCCGCTCCACCTCAGACAGACAACATCACTCCCCATCTTCACGAGGGACCTCAAAACATGGCTCTTTGATAGACCTCCTCCTTGATGGACAGGACCCTGCACCTCCCTCCCCCTCCCCCCAGCACCTTGAGACCCTTACAGGTGAGTAGTCGCGCTTAACAAACTCATGATTGATTGATTGGTGTAATATGCGAGTAACTAAAGGTTACAGAGACGTTCACATTTCACTCATACAAAACCAGTGAAATTCAGCAGTTATAGTTAGCTGAGCTAACTATAACTTACGCCCGCAATGCACTGCTTATGACCTCACATATTGCATAACTCATGACATGGTCAGTGACATCACTGATGACATCACTGATGACATCTCAAGTGACATCACTGATTACATCATCCAGTAAGTGTTTTGTAAATGTTTCTATCTAAAGATATATACTAAGCTACTGCATAACTTAAATTACTATTCTTCTTGTACTGATAATGATTATACTATTTCTAACATATGTCATCTGAGAGGCTGTGAGACTGTCTGAATCTGTGTGTGAGTGGATGTCTGAGTGGTTGTTTGGGTGTGTGAGTGGGTGTGTGAGTAGCTGTGTAGGTAAATAAGTGGGTTTGTGGGTAACTGTATGGGTGAGTGAGTACCTGTGTGAGTGGCTATAATGGTGAGTGAGTGTGAGTGTGTGAGTTGCTGTATGGGTTTGTGAGTGGCTGTGTAAGTGGGTGTATGGGTGGGTGAGTGGCTGTATGGTTGAGTAGGTGGATGTGTGAGTGACTGTATGGGTGAGTGAGTCGGTATGTCAGTAACTGTATGGGTGAGTGTGTGGCTGTTTGAGTGGCTGCATGGATTAGTGAGTGGTTGTGGGAGTAGCTGTATAGGTGGGTGAGTGGTCATGTGAGTGCCTGTATTGGTGGGTGAGTGCCTGCATGAGTGGCTCCATGGTTGAGTGACTGAGTGTGTGGGTATGGGTGAGTTAGTGGCTGTTTGAGTGGGTGTATGAGTGAGTGGGTATGTGAGTAGCTGTATTGCGCAGTCAATGTGTATATGAGTGGTTGTATAGGTGAGTGAGTGGGTGTGTGAGTGCTTGTATGGATGTGTGAATGGCTATGTAAGTGGTTTTGTGGATGAGTGAATGGATGTGTGAGTGGCTGTATGGGTGAGTCAGTAGGTCTGTTAGTAGCTGTATGGTTGAGTGAGTGACTGGTTCTGTGACTGGCTGTATGAGTAAGTGAGTGAGTGTGTGGCAGTAGTTGAGTGGGTCTGTGAATGGGTATGTGAGTGGTTGTGTGGGTGTGTGAGTGGGTGTATGAGATATTGTATAGGGGTGTGCATGGTTCTTTGGATAATGTCATCATTGGCGTCATCAGTGATGTCATTTGAGATGTCATCAGTGATGTCATCAGTGATGTCACTGACCATGTTGTGAGTGATGTAATATGTGGGGGTCATAAGCAGTGCATTGCGGGGCGTAAGTTATAGTTAGCTCAGGTAACTATAACTGTTGAATTCTATGGTTGTGTATGAGTGAAATCTGAGCCTAACTATAACGTCTCTGTAAGCTTTAGTTTTTTCAGTAGAGAAAGAATCTGGGAACCTGAGACTAATCACGAGCTATTCCAACGCAGCGGGGAAAATCAGAAATATACTGCGTAGAAATTGGAAAACGCTACAATCAGATAGCGTAGTGGGTAAAGAACTTCCACAATATCCTAAGATATCATTTAGGAGATCTCGATCTATAAGGGATCACGTAGTGGAAAGCCACCTAGCCCCGGTAAGATCAGGCTCAAGTATACAGGAACTTCATGGCTCTTTTCCATGTGGGAGATGTAAGGCCTGTGTCAACTGTACAAGAGTGACCTCGTACATAGTTGGAGGTTCCCGTAAAGAGAGAAAAATATCGAAATTTATGACCTGTGCCACACCCTATGTGGTTTATTGTCTGGTATGCCCATGCAGCTTACGCTACGTGGGTAGTACCATACATCCGGTTAAAACCCGAGTCCTGGAACACCAACGTGCTATTACAAACAATGATGCCAATTATCCCGTGGCACGTCACTTCGCAAGCCATCATAGGAGCAATAGGGCACTCCTCCAATTCTTTTGCCTAGACTGTGTCCCAAATGACATATGGGGAGGGGATAGAGAGAAGAAACTACGACGTCTGGAGTCGAGATACATCATCGATCTCCAGACGAAGTCCCCAGGCGGTTTGAATGGGGGGGAGGAGCTGATGACACACTTGTAAAGAAAGCACTGAGTAAGAACCGAGCACTGTTTTAATGTAGGAGGACAGAGTAATCTGAGGTCATATAGCGCTAGAAGTTGGGATGTTCGCTTGGAAGCGATGAGTAAAGTGGTCCGTTAGAATATTCAGCTAAGGCCCATTCAGGGCAATATAATGTGAGAAGACATGCAGATACAGCATAGTCTTGCATATCCATCCAGGACATGAGGAAGGATAAATTATATAATTAACAAGGCATATTACTCGCTATAGGTGCGGACCTATCGATATGACATGAATTTATAAGCCTCGAGTGATTTCCCATAGATAACAAAATAACATATGTGTGGCAGAGTAGAGACTTGATGAATGTATTGTCTCCTCTATATGATATTATAATGTATATGAAATGGAATATTCATTATAGGATTGTGGAAAGGCAAATGACATAATGGAACGGTATCCTGTGGATAGATTTAATGAGCAACTTGCACATTCAAAGATGGCGCTTTTTTGACAAAGAATGAATTGTCCTTCTTTAGTTTTGTTAATTTTTACCACTATATGTATGTCTGTTTTTATGGCGCCCGTCGACACTGACGAAGGCGAAGGCTTATGCTGAAACGCGTCTGTTTGTTTAACTAAGTGCACGCTATTAAATCCTGATCTGGATTATACACCAACGTGAGTGCTGGTCCTTACTGTTGTTGTGACAGTGGAGCGAGATATATATATATATATATATATATATACAAATATATAACAACCAGGCTCTTTTCAGGTAAGAACAGAGTGCGAGACAGCTCCGGGGAAAACTTGAACAGGCTTTATTGATTTTTCGCGCTCAATGTGCAGAGTCCAAAGAAACGCTCGGAAGACGCGTTTCTGCTTTAAAATAGCTTCATCAGTGCCCGTTTCTCTGGCTATTCTTTTTCCTGAGGGTCACTTCAATTATAGGTGTTCACTGTGACCACTTCCTGTCAGATGGTTTCTTGCCCCTCCTCCACCGTAAGGACTGCTAGCCACCTCGTATTCCCTTACCAGGTAACTGCATTCTGGGTGATGAAGTCCTCTGTGAGAGCCCATACAGTTACGGGGCCTCTCATACACCATGTGATGTCCCAATCGTATTGGCAGCTAACTTCCCACTTTCCGCAGTTGTCTGCAGGGATTCAAGCCCATTCCGGTCTCCCCTTATCAGGCAATATAATATTGCCTCCTCTCTCTCCATGTGCCAAATACCTCCTCGTGGAAATGTGTAGCACCAGGGGGCCACGCGTTGCAGACAGTGCTCCAATCCAACGTTGCAGGTGTCCCACGTAGCACCAGAACGAGAGGGCGTCTCGCTAGCCAGTACCTGCTTTCACTGGCAAAACACAACAACCAGGCTCTCTTCAGGTAAGAACAGAGTGCGAGATAGCTCTGGGGAAAACTTGAACAGGCTTTATTGATTTTTCGCGCTCAATGTGCAGAGTCCAAAGAAACGCTCGGCAGACGCGTTTCTGCTTTAAAATAGCTTCATCAGTGCCCGTTTCTCTGGCTATTCTTTTTCCTGGGCGTCACTTCAATTATAGGTGTTCACTGTGACCACTTCCTGTCAGATGGTTTCTTGCCCCTCCTCCGCCATAAGGACTGCTAGCCACCTCGTATTCCCTTACCAGGTAACTGCATTCTGGGTGATGAAGTCCTCTGTGAGAGCCCATACAATTACGGGGCCTCTCATACACCATGTGATGTCCCAATCGTATTGGCAGCTAACTTCCCACTTTCCGCAGTTGTCTGCAGGGATTCAAGCCCATTCCGGTCTCCCCTTATCAGGCAATATAATATTGCCTCCTCTCTCCCCATGTGCCAAATACCTCCTCGTGGAAATGTGTAGCACCGGGGGGGCGACGTGTTGCAGACAGTGCTCCAATCCAACGTTGCAGGTGTCCCACGTAGCACCAGAACGAGAGGGCGTCTCGCTAGCCAGTACCTTCTTTCACTGGCAAAACACAACAACCAGGCTCTCTTCAGGTAAGAACAGAGTGCGAGACAGCTCCGGGGAAAACTTGAACAGGCTTTATTGATTTTTCGCGCTCAATGTGCAGAGTCCAAAAAAACGCTCGGCAGACGCGTTTCTGCTTTAAAATAGCTTCATCAGTGCCCGTTTCTCTGGCTATTCTTTTTCCTGGGGGTCACTTCAATTATAGGTGTTCACTGTGACCACTTCCTGTCAGATGGTTTCTTGCCCCTCCTCCGCCGTAAGGACTGCTAGCCACCTCGTATTCCCTTATATACAAATATATATATATATATCAAGAACCACAATCCTGATAAACTCCTCCTTGAGCAGGAAATCAGGTACGGACCACCAGATGGTTTGAATATCGTGCTTTATTAGTGAATTGTCAGCAGCATGACGCGTTTCGACCGAGTTTCCCCGGTCTTGATCACATGACATGTCAGGACCAAAATCACGTATTTATACACCAATTAGACCACGAGGGCAGTCCCTCCCATACCTTTCATGGAGCTAAACAACAGACTTGCATTTCACATCATGCTTAACTTCTATCAAAGCTATATTGTATCAATTCATAAGTTTACACAATAAATTACAAATAATTGATTGCATTGAATATAAATAGTGAAAACACTTATCATTATTCTTTTACACTACCATAAATAGGTAATTGCGCAATTATACTTTATTATTATTATACAATAAAGGGCCAGTGCCCAATATATTGTTTGTTTCATGTAACCAAAATTAGATATAAATATACGTTAGAAGTTGGCTCACATCTGTTAGTTTTCTAAAGTGCATAGTGCATAGTTAGTGCTCAGAAAGAAGTGCCAATTAGTGCTTAAAAACTATGATAGTGATAAAAAGTGAAAACAAGCCAACTATTAATACATAGTTGAATCGTTTAAATTAAAATCATATTAAAATATGTTAAGGAGGCTGGACAGCAGCTCAAGACCTCAATATCAAAATTGTAAAGTGCAAATGCAAAGTAAGTATAAACATCAATGTATTGGACCTGCTACCAGAGACCTTAATTTATAATGACTTGTTTAAGATCAGTAGCAATGTTAATCTACCTAACTGTGCAAATTACAATAGTGCAAATACGCAATTCTTTAAACAAACCAAAGTAAAGACATCTTATTCCACAACATTTCATTACATCCCAATAGAGCCATAAATATTAATATACTTCCATAGCTTAACCAATAATCACCAGACAAAACACCTTACAGACACCGAATAAAAACCAGCAAAACCAGTAAAACTCGGTATAAAATAAGGCCCAAGTCCACCTAAAAACCAGTCAAGCCACAAAGATGTATATACAAAGGACCCTCATACCACATATTTAGCAGCAGTAGATAACACTAAATAAATGAATAACTGTAGATCTTTGATCAGGGGTTCTCCTCTTAGTACATAATTGATAAAAACTTCATTCATGAATAGTAATATTATAAACAATGTTATAAAAATTATAGAGGTCCTCTCCTGTATTCAGGCCATTTGGCATCTTAGTGTCAAGTAGTAAAATGTATTGACTCTCCAGCTGTCGCAACTTTCTTTCCCTGTTACCCCGTCTTAGTGACCTGGGGACTGCATCTATTACAAAGTAACAAAGATCATTTAAATTGTTATGATGGACAAGTTTAAAATGGCGAGCAACCGGATAACTGGGATCTGAATTAATTATTGCACGCAGGTGTTGTAGAATACGGTTAAAAACCTGAAGCTTTGTGCTGCCTACGTACTGGAGATGACATGTACATTCCAAACGTATACCGCATAATCTGTTTTACAAGTAAAAAGCCCATTAATTTTACTTGGGGTAAGTGAAAAAGCATCCAAGTATTCCTGTTTATTACTCCCGAATCTACAAGCCCTACAGGAGCTACATTTGTAAAAACCTGTCCTAGCCGAAAGCCAATGTTTCGTGTTGCACACTTCTGGACTTGTTTTAACAAGAGCATCCCTCATAGAGGGTGCCCTTCTAAAAGTAATTGCCGGCCTTTAATCTAGTAATGGAGCTAGAGTAATATCAGTCTTCAATTATATATATATATATAATGTGTCCAATGTTCCATAATTATCTATAATGTGCGTGAAGGCACATGTACATACTGTTCACAATTTCCCGCTTGTGTTCCCTTGTGTGCCCTCCTCTAAAAAATATGTCTGCAGATATCCCTGCCTTATGCATCAATGACTTTTTACTTTTAAACTGAAGTTGTCGCGAGATTGGGCCATGGAATTAGTTTATTCGTTTTATGTAGGAAAGTCTTATGTTCCAAGTCTTTGTTTTGCACAATTCCTCCATTTAAATTTAAAAATGCTTTTCATATCTTTTCCAGCGGTTGTGATGGCTGTGAGCATCGTGGCATGCTTCCTGCGAGTGATTCTGCTCTTCCTCTGTGACAACCTGAGGCCTCTGTTTCAAGTGGAGAACTGCGCGTCATTGAATAAGGCGCAGAGGGTGTCAGAGCACTCTCTTCCAGGCGAGATCAGCGAACAGACGTCCCACGCAGAAGAGGAAATACGTACTGATGATGACATTTGAGGATGGGACCAAATTTAAAACTATTTCATCTCCAGTTTAATAACCATATGATCACGTTGTATTTTTATACCATTTGTGCATGGAAACCATCATGGTTTCATCACGTGACAAGGAAGATTGTAAAACATGTTTTTACTGAACGTGAGTAGGATGCAGGATGACATGCTAGTGAGTGATAGTCACCTGCCCTACAGGCATTGAACACAGGGCAAGATGCATGCATTGTTCTTCAGAAGAGTTGGAAAAACTGACATCACAACCCATAAATTACTGGGTACAGAAGATGTGGAGAAAATGGGTCAGTAAGAACAGTAAACAAGGATTGCCAAACGAAAAGGAAAATGGTCTAGCTTATTTTTGGTATTTTAGTTCTTTGTTACCTTTTGTTGCAGTGGCTATAAGTTGTATGATATGATTGGACACACAAACAGGCAGACATCCAGTCACACAATAGCATGCCTACAGGGAAAGATTTTGGCTTGATGTATATGAATGGATCATGGCTGTATGGATGTACACAAGGATGGATGGCCGCCGGTGAATACAACCTATGAGTTGGTAAATGGATGGGTGTAGTTCCATAGCTGGATGGAGGCAAGTATGGGTGGGCAGAAAGATGAATGATTGTATGTGGGAGTATGGCTGAATTCTTAGGTTAGGTTGATGATATAGCTGACAATTCAGCCATGTGAAGTGACTAGAGGCAATTAGTTTCTTTTCATGGAATGCATCCCCCTTTTCTGCCCGCGTTATTTTCAAAGCGGGTGAAACGAGCAGTGATTGTGTACAGTGTAGCTACAACTCATTTGAAAAAAGAAAATACATCAGTGATCAAGCGCAAACACAGCCTCGTGACCGCCCAGCAATGGATGAGTCAGAATTGCCTAAAACTGAATGTCAGCAAAACCTAGCTTCTGTTATTAGGCAGCATCATAACTAGCTGGGAGCATCCTCTTTGGCCAGGAGGTTTGGACACAACACACCTCCTACCTTTGCGGAAAAGGTAACATTTCTCAAAGTCATAATAGATCAGAAGGCTCTCTGTGGAACCATGTGAACATTTTGCACAGTGTAAGAAGCAGGCGCGCAACGCCCATTGGGCTGAAAGGGCTTCAGCCCCCCCGTCGTGTGGGTCAGCCCTGGCTTAGACAGCTTCGTGGGCACACACACAGCCGCACCTGAGTACTTCACAGGTCTTTAAAAAACCATTTACTTGCTAATGAAGCTTTGTTGTTTTTTCACCCCATCTTAGAGCCCATGCATCTCCACTCTAACTATCGCTGGAAGAATTAGCCCCCCCCCGAAATTTTTAGTAGCCCTCCCGAAATGTGGCTCTAGTTGTGCCTCTGGTAAGAAGTGCCCTTGTATAGTCCGTAGGGTGTGTTGTGGGTCTAAGAACCCTGAACTCTCCACGTTGTTGGGGATGTTGCATTATTGTAGATGGTACTGGACGACCGTAGAGGAGCGAGAGAAGGAGTGCGGAGAGCGGAGCGTGGTGGGGAGATACGGTTGGGCAGACCACAGACAAGGGAGTCAGTCTGCGCGCAACCCTCGCAGCTCCACTGCACTGCACGGACCTGCAAGAGTGCAAGGTGACAACTGGGAGAGGCGTGGAGCGAGGGTTGCTTGTTTGTGGGCTACCCCCATAGCATACGTCTCTTTTAAGCCTTCCACCGTTCCTCAACCCCTAGTTTTGCTGGTCCGTCGCCGGCAGGGTCGAGTCTGGGGGGCGCTAGGCAGCCCCCTCGGTGGAGCGTTGAGTGCTAGTGGCATGCGGAGGCAGTTAGCCCGGGTGTGGCTTGTGCCCATAGTAATCTCAGGTCTCCCTATCTATGCCAGACCAGGAGCGCGACCCCCAAGTTCATCTTCGCCAGGCTAGGCGTGGTCTACCCCTCCCCATCCATTGGCATGGCTCCCCCCTAGCTAGGGAGGATGTCAGGATTTTAACTCTCATGACGGGCCTATCGGAGTCCCTCATTTGCTACAGCCCGACAGCTTGTAACCGGTATGATTTTGTGCTCCGCAGTCGGTAGTCAGATCAGCCTTGATCAGTAAGGGACCCGAGTACATCTGCCTCTGGTGGTCCCCGAAAGAAGTAAAGGGGGCAGTAGGCACTTATACTAACAAACAAGCCAAGATCTATGTACTTTACAGTATTGTAGCAAGTTGGAGGGAGTATAAATTGAATCAGAGGCCTCTAATTAGCAAATCGGATTAAAGATAACTAGCTAAACAAAAAAGGCTTCATTAAATCTCAGAACCCCCCTCAAGTTCTCAGCCCCTATTTTCTACAGTCAGTGGAAAATGATATCAGGAAGGCAAAGAAGGAGTTTGGGGCCGTCCTTCAGAAAAAGAAACACCCCAGGCCTATTTCAATCCAATAAAAGTTCGTGATAAAGTTTAAAGTCCCAAAGGACTGTCATGAAAGCATCAGGGCAGAGGGATGTGAAGATGCCAATAACAACAATCCTTACAATTTTTAAAGTTCAAGAAAAAGACAGGCCAGACATCACTAGCCCTATCTCCTGCATGAAGCAGCAATGTGCGTGCCCTCCTGAGAGACATGTCCAATGGGAGCAAACAACATTAAGTCAAAAGGATAATACATCTGTTGTGGAACCAACAACAAAACTGGAAATTGCATCCACCAAATGGGGAGATGTGGAGGTGGAGGCAAGGTGCTCATGGGGATCCGTGCGCCTAAAGCAGCCATCAGGAGCAAGCAACATTCACCAATAACCCCCATAGGGGTAACCAAAAGGATGAACAGATGGCCGAATTAGGGTCACCCTCGGAGTTGGCAGTGTTAAGCTGGCTGCAAGGACATCTTAAGGATTTTGGGGGCCCTGAGCCAAACGTATTTTGCGGCCCCATGTTCGGAACAGCTTTGAATTTATGATCCAATTTCAGCTCTTTCATGCCCTCTTTGGCCAGGTCATTGACAGTCATCAAGCACTCTGGCCAAATTCTAAAAGTGTTTGCATCTAATGTTCAGGGATAATGATCTGTGTTTTCAATCTTGCAACACAGCAGCAGCTCACTAAAATTACTGCAAAAAATCTCTGACACCCTACCATTTCTCGTATGTGAGGTCCTGTTTTGATCAAAAAGAAACTTTTTTATTGCTGTTGCATGAATCATAAACACAACATTTATCTGCAAAGTGTCTGTAATAGATTCTCACAGACCACCCACATTAAAAATTAATTGAAGGAAAACGGTATTTAAAACAATCTAAGAATTAGTCAAGGCAACCAGGACAAAACTCTGCAGAACAGAGCTGGCTCTAGCAGGCCCCCTGAAAGGCTGTGGCTCTGGCTGGCTGCTGTGTGCAGGCCCTGTGTACTCATTAGGAGGCAGCAGCCATCTAATTAATAAGTAGGAGAAGTGTTGTGAGCGTATGTTCCTCTTTTAATTGTCACAATCAAAGGTCAAATCCTGATTCAGATGCAGCACAGTAAACGTTAAATTGAGTGCAAATTTTACTTTTTATTCATGAATTGATTTGGTCCATTACACTCATTAGCATTTTCTATTATTACATGTAATGTTCACAAAAACAGCCGACACGTGTTTCACCCTATGTGGCAGATAATGCCTAGGGCTTTCTCAAGGCTAATCATATTATTGCAGCGGGCATAATTTAAAAACTTCAATTTATATAAATTCCAAAAATAGCACAGCAGTTTTGTAAGTCATCCAATTCTTCTCTTCGACCGGCTGCGAGCTCTGTTTTCTATGTTGTCCCCAACGAGTTGTCGTGCTCCATGCGCACCAAGTCACCCAAGTTGCATACTGTTCCTCGCACGCTCTACGGTGAACGTGGAGGTTTCTCCTCTTATCAGAAACATAGAAAACAGAGCTCGCAGCCGGTCGAAGAGAAGAATTGGATGACTTACAAAACTGCTGTGCTATTTTTGGAATTTATATAAATTGAAGTTTTTAAATTATGCCCGCTGCAATAATATGATTAGCCTTGAGAAAGCCCTAGGCATTATCTGCCACATAGGGTGAAACACGTGTCGGTTGTTTTTGTGAACATTACATGTAATAATAGAAAATGCTAATGAGTGCAATGGACCAAATCAATTCATGAATAAAAAGTAAAATTTGCACTCAATTTAACGTGTACTGTGCTGCATCTGAATCAGGATTTGACCTTTGATTGTGACAATTAAAAAGAGGAACATACGCTCACAACACTTCTCCTATATGTTCTTTTGGGGCTGAGGAGGCCCAGAGCCTTGAGCCAAGTTCCTCCGGTACCCCTGGGATTCATATCCAGAGTCAGGATCTCTGGGCTGTCTCTTTTATCCTATACTCATCTAATTAATAAGTGACAGCTTGACTATTAAAATTTGGGTATGGAAGCAACTGCCCGTGGTCAGCAGGATGATGACTGGGGGGCAGATTTACAAGCCCCTTGCGTCACTTTTGCGTCACTTTTCCCATGTTAAAAGTGGTGCAAAAGTGGCGCAAGGGCCTTGTAAATAAGCCCCTGGATGTTTAGTTGTAGTCTTTACGAAGCGGACATTGACTTGAAAAGTGATCAGTGCAGCTATGGAGACTAAAAAGGTGGAAACCCCAGTACATAAACCTGACAAGTGTTGGCCGTTGCTATTGTCAACCCTGCAAACGATGGTGAACTCATTAAAATTCCACTTGGACAAACTTGAGGTACAAGTTGATCTATTAAACAGCTTAGCAGTGTTTGTGTTAAAGGCTGACTTCAAGCTTGAAAAATTAAATAAGTATATTGTGGA
The DNA here is from genome assembly GCA_963921515.1 of Calotriton arnoldi. Classification (NCBI taxonomy): domain Eukaryota; kingdom Metazoa; phylum Chordata; class Amphibia; order Caudata; family Salamandridae; genus Calotriton; species Calotriton arnoldi. Next base: position 706,722 of record CAWUFW010009238.1, on the reverse strand, counting down.
AGCCCAGGGAACTTCTATGGACCAGGCAGGTGCAAGGAGCTCGTGGCCCAGCCTTTGTCACTGTTCTCCCATAATCAACAAACTTAGGGACATATTTACAAGAAAAGTGGTAGAGCGTGGGTTAGCTCCAAAATAGCTACACCGCACTACGTCACTTTAGAAACGCAAGGATGCACCGTATTTACAATAATACGGTGCACCCCTGCGTATCTCCCTGCACAGGCGCTAAATTCAGCTGCCTAGCGCCAACGCAGGCACCCTTGCACAATAGTGCAAGGGTGCCTGCGTTGAGGGAATGATTGTTATGTGCAGGAAGGTGTCCCTTCCTGCACATATACAATCCAGAATGGCGATTTGAAACTCCTATGTGTGCTGCATTGTGCAGCACACATAGAAGGTGCAGATCTTCAGTTTTGAAATGGTTGTTTATGTGCAGGAAGGGACTCCTTCCTGCATATAAACAATTATTCAAGGTGTTTTGCTGTTTCTATGTGTGCTCAGAATGCAGCACACATAGATACAGCAAAAACGAGGAGAAATTAAACATTTCTCCTTGTTTTGCCATGTTAAGACCAGGTTTTCCCTAGGCTTAATTTTGGCGCTGCCCCATATTTATGCCACCCTTGTAAATATGGAGCAGCGTCAAAATCAATGGGTGTTGTGGCGGAACGCCCACCGCAACATCCATTGCCCACCCCTTTCACGCTAAGTATAACGTGAAAGGGTGCCTTATTTACAAGGCGGCATTAAGCCGCGTTAAGTGGCTTAACGCCACCTTGTAAATAAGACGAAGCCCGTATCGCCACAGGAATGTGTTTAAAAGTGATGATCCTGTGGCGATAGAGGCTTGTAAATATACCCCTTAGTACTTTACCAGAGGCCCTGTCTTCAATTGTTAGACTTAAAAAGTCAGATGGCAGTTACTTCTATCTCTGGGAACACATGGGCCAATAGAGGCCCCGCAGAGCCACAAGTTTCATCAGCTCCATCGGATGCATCCCTAGGAGCTAGGGGTGAGGAACATAGAGTGGTTAGCACTTAGAGTAGCATATATTTAGGTAACCTATATATTCAATGTGTGTTTAACCTCATTACCCTATGCGTTTCATTCTAATATTAATTGTGGTAGATCATCACTTCTGGGCCTGTTAAGAAATCATATGATGCTGTACTGAGCTGAATGATAATCAATGTAACCACATTTACTGAATATATTTACACTTTTCATAATAATCGTTCAAATGCTAAGGATTAATAACACTGCAATGTGCTGCCATTTTGATTCTCGAGTTAACTTAGCCTGACGTTGGGCCTTAGCTGAGCATTGCACACTTTAAAGTTTACCAGTATGGTGTTTTCTTTCCTTGCAGGTGTGTTATTGGGTTCCTAGTTGGTTAAATAAAGGTTTATTGTTGTGTATTAGACTGATAGTGAGACCTGAGAAGCAAAAGCTGGCATCAGACATGAAGAGATGATGGTGAAAAGAGCCTCTTGTTCCCTGCATACTAGAAAGATGAAACTCTCAGCGAAGAGCAGATCTGTACCTGATTGTGTGTGGATGGGAATTTAGGTAGTTTACCTTCTCCCAGTAAATGCTGCCCCGGGATTGGTTTTGGACTATGGGAGCAAGATATGTATGTGCTGGAACCTTTGTGCTTTTATTTAGTGTTCCATAGTTCGTGAGACAAGACCCTACCCTGACTTAGAAGAGAGCAGATCTCTCTGTTGCATTTTCCCTAAGTGGAATGCTTCAAGCTAGACACACTTACGATTCCTCTGAACTTCTACTGATTTTCACAGAATGCTGACACCTTCTTTTCTTCGTCTTTCGAAATCTCCAACTCTCTTAGATAGTGTGAGTTTCAGTATGGAACACATCATTTGGATGTTTTACATTCTTTACATATTGATTGTTACTATTCTGTATTTCATAACATTAAATTTAGAATGTTTGAGCACCTGAATATTCTGGCTGTATTAATATACTATTTTATTCATTGCCAGTTTTGCTGATTGATGATTTGACTAGAAGAATAGAAGATTTTTTATTGCATGATTGACAAAAACCTTTGCAATTCAACATATGTATATTAAAAAGCAATAAGCCCAATGCCATTCGACGGGCGCCAATAAATTAAAATATTTGCATAAAAATTTAAAAAGAGTTTTTTGACTAAAACTAGAGGTTATCCAAAGTGTGCAGATATCATAAAGTGATGGTGCTATTGTACAATGTTTGGGAACAGGAACTGTTAAGCCATGAAATAAACTTTAACAGAGTCACATAGTATCAGTAGTTCATTTTTTTCTAAAAACCCTGATCTCGCAGTGTACAATCATTGCCCACTTGTTAACGGGTACACTGCATCTTCACTCTTATATGCCATCTATCAAACGAGAAAATATTGACAGAAACTTGACAAGCTAGTATTGAAGATTGTATTTTGCGGGTTCATGGCTGCTGTAACAGCTTGTCTACATGTCCGAACACTCAAGAGGTTAAACTGTTGGTAGAGTGACTGCCTGCGGTGCTCAAGTAGTACAGGACATAAACATATAGGGGCTTATTTACAAGCCCCTCGCGCCACTTTTGCCTCATTTTTAACATAGGAAAAGTGACGCACAGGTGGCGCAAGGGGCTTGTGAATAAGCCCCATAATATGGAGAAGGGTCTCCTGCTCCTTTCCACAGAGTCTGCATTTCGTCTCTGGGGATTGAATTTGCCATTTTGATAGGTGGTCCAATATTGGGAGAGCTCACAGGCGAAATGCCAGAAATCTACTTTTTATGTATTTTTGGTAATTTTCTCCCAAATGGGGCTATTTCCTCCGAAGATTATGTGACGATAAGATCATCCATGCATAAAAACACCTAGACAAAGTGTCCTTATTGACAGGTGTGCCCAGAGCCCATGCACTCACGTTCGCCACTTACCTGAATTCTCTGGCTTACTCCTAAGTTCCACACCTCACGGAGTCGAAGATCATCCAGACATGCTTCCATATATTGAGAAAAGGGTGCTTTACCTCTAGCAGAGTTTGATTCACTCCATATTAGACTATTGAGTGTATCTGGTGGCACAGACCTGATTTTATGACACAGCTTGAGGAATGCACTTTTTCTGAAGGCTGATTGCTGTGGAAGGCCAAACTCTAAGAGGACCTGAGCTGGTGATGCTGACTTTGGAACACAGAAGACTCCTTTCTAATTTTTTTGTTATCAGTGAATGAAGTTGTTTAGTCTCTTTACCCAGCTCAATTTCACTTCCATAAGACAAAGCTGGTAACGCCTTTGCCTGCATAACCTGCAGGACTGGGCCCATGTTAGGAACACACCGCTTCTTCGCTAGGGTCGATAGAGCAGCTGGAGTGCATGGGCCTTATTTTGTATTGACGCCTTCTCTTTCTTAAAAGACTCTTTTGCATCTAACCAGACCCCAAGATATTTGCATTCTGGGACCTTCTGTATGTTAATTCCACCCCTGTTCCACACACCCAGTTTGTTTTGTCTTTTCCTCAAGATAATGATTTTAGTTTTTGGGGATTTATCTCCACCTTATTTCATTCTGTGTAGTCGAAGAGGGCGTTGTGCAAGCTCTGTAGGTCTACCCATGTACAGCTCAACAGGACCAGATAATCTGCATAAAGCAGGTTAGATAGTGGCTGGGTCGCTAGGACGGGGTGTGTGAGTTGTTCAGTTCTCCGTGAGGTCTGAGATAAAGAGGTTGAAGAGCAAAAGGGCGAAGACACACTCCTGTTTTAGGCCAACTGTAGTGGGGATATTCCTCGACAGGGTGGAACCATCTCGCAATTTCATCTGTAGCCATCTTCCTGTGTATAATAGCTGTATTGGACTAAAACGCTCCTTTGGCACATCCCAGGCTTTTAACTTCTCCCATAGTCTGTTTCTAGAGACCCGACCAAAAGCTGCCTTAAAGTCAATAAAGCATGCATAAGGGGCTGAGCGTGTCTGAGATGCGCGATCCATTAATATGGAGATTGCCATCAAGTTTGAGAGGCAACCCTGATTTTGGCAGAATCCCGTTTGATTCAGGGGATGAGTCGGTTGTTGTTGGCCTAATGTTCAAGATCATTTAGCAGAAACATTGCAAAGTAGTTGACTTCGATATCAACCAGAGCAATTCAGTTTTGTAGTGTCGCTGTTTTCATAAATTGGGTGGATTATTGAACCCTTCCAGGACTCGGGGATTTCTTCAGGTAGCATAATTTGTTTGTATAGCACGATAAGCCTATTGGCCCATAACTTTGGTTCTTTTTCCAACAGGGCCTGAGGTAGCCCTTTTGGGCCAGGTGCGCAGTCTGTGTGATTTTGCGATGACCTCTATATCTTCACTGGAAAGTGTAAAGTGTCTGACATAATTTTGAGATGTTAAACATCTGCCATTTTGAGGTGTCTAATATACTGCAGGTTGACATCTATGAGTTGTTGCGGTGACTGCAGTGCATTCTTATACAATTCTGGTGGCAATGTCAATTCTTTTATCCTGGCTACATCTGTTTGAACTTACTTGACTCATTTTCCCAAGCTGATCCATGGGGACCAAAAAATGATTTGTTAAATGAGTTATCCAGACCTGCTCACCGATGTTTGTGTTATTAACTTTCCGTGACCCGTACTCTTTTTATTGATGATGTTCCAGAAGATTGCAGCATTTTTATCCTTACTTGAACAGATAAGTTTTTCCCAGTGGTTATCATGCTTTGCCTTTTTAATTGGCCAAAGCTCCTTCTTAAGTTTGCTCCCCCCGCCTGTCACTGCCACCCTTAATAGGGGGCATTTTGCGGTTGCGCTTAGCTGCCGCATTTACTTATTTATGATCTTTTTTAAGTTTCTCACTTGGGGCGGGAGCCAGTGCTTTTTTGGGCAGTCAGCGCACAACCTTTATTATGTATTTTCCTCAGGTACCATGATGTAATGTGTCGTACACGGTCTGACCAGCTATCTATGGGTTTTTTTTAGTCTGATTTGCCGCATGTATATATCACAGCTTTTGAGGATGTCAAGTGCTATGGCATCATCCCATCTTTTCCTCCTCAGATTTATCGTATGCGCATCAGACAGAAAAGCTGCAGACTCTTGGTGAGTCTGGATATTCAGTGAAAGGATTGTAATTTGTGGCAGGTGATCACCATCCACCTGTTGATCAATATAAAATTGTTTGGTGCAGCTAGAGAGGGCAGCATTTGCAAATGTGTAATCCAGGTAAGAGACACAGGGGCGTATTTACAAGAAACTAATGGAGCACGGTGTTACGCCAAAATTGGTAACACCGCGCTCTGACAGTTTCAAAATTCAGGGATGCGCTGTATTTACAAGAATGTGGCGCACACCTGCATTACCCCAGCGCTGGCACTAAAAAAGCTGCCTGGCGCCAGCATAGACACCCTAGCGCCATTTTGTTAAAATGCCTGCGCTACAGGGGCAATTGTTTATGTGCAGGAAGGGACACCTTCCTGCACATAAACAATTTTTACAGTTGATTTGCTCTATCTATGTGTGCTGCAGATGCAGGACACGTGCAAAGAGCAAAATACGAGGAGAAATTAGAAATTTCTCCTCGTATCGCTTGATTAAGACCAGGTATTCCCTGGCGGTATTTTTGGTGCTGCCCCATACCTTGTAAATATGGGGCAGCGTAAAAAAATCAATGGATGTTGGGGTGGAATGCCCACTGCAACACCCAATGCACGCCCCTTTAACGCTAAGTGTGCGTGAATAGGAGCATTATTTACAAGGCGGCATTAAGCCACGTTAAGTGGCTTAACACCGCCTTGTAAATAAGGCGAAAGAGTTAACGCCCCAGAATGTCGGAAAAAGTGACATTCTGGTGGCATTAACTCCTTGTAAATATGCCTTACAGTTTTCCATTATCCTTGTCCATGCAGGTGGTTTGTTGCCAGGAAACGGCTGTTAAGGACCCTCATCATACCAAAGAACAACAATCAAACAGAACTTTCCCAAGTTTATTCTGGCGCTTTGTTTTTGGCAGTGTTTGATCTGGTAATATCTGAGGTCCATATCATGTATGTCTGCTTCTTCTTCTTGATGATAAAATAGATCCAGATTGAAGTCCCCTGTTAGGATCAGATCTGCATCGGTGTAGTTTGTGTTCAGACCTAGTAAGGCTTTGTATAGCTTTTCAACCTCCAGCCCTTTATCTTTTGAGCTGTGATTTAAGTAGATGTTAATAATGATTAGCGGTGTGTTCCCTTCTGCTCTCCACCCTTCCAGAAGGACTGCGGGGAAACCGAGCTCTGATAGTATGATCTGAAAGAAACAGTTAGTTATAGATTCCTTACCTTAGAATTACCCCCAGGCATCAAACTGGATACGGAAAGTTTTTCGTCAGCAGTACCCCTGCGCGTCGGAAGGTGGCGTCGGTCGACTCCGCGTTCATCGTTGGCGTCGTGGTCGCCGGGATGACGTCGCGGTAGCTACATAGACGCCGCTCTCGCGCGCTGACGTCAGTTCTTTCTTTTTCCGCGCTGGCAAGCGCAGATCCGGAGAGAGCGGTACCTCCAGTCACTTTTTGACTGACTTTTTCTCGACTTTTGTCGAAATCGTTTTTGAGTCCATCGACTCCTGGTGCACGAGGGATGCCCGGCTTCAAGGCTTGCGGTTCCTGTCGCCAACTGATGTCGGTGACAGATCCGCACCGCGTGTGCCTCTTCTGCCTGGAGCGCGACCATGACCCCAAGTCGTGCTCCCGACTGCCGGACCATGAATCCAAAGTCTTTGCGGGAGCGGTCCCGAAAGCTTCTCGAGGCCCGGCAGTCGGTTCCGCGCAGCTCGAGGTCCCGGTCGCGTAGGAGGTCGAGGGACCGGTCGCGGAGCCATCATCATTCTTCATCCAAGTCTTCGCACTTGGGGTCAGGTAAGTTGAAGCACAAGAAGAAGTCAAAGAAGCATCGTCGCTCTTTGACTTCTCCCCGTCAGTCGGCCGACGCGACGAGGGATGCGGGTGGTGCCCCTCCTGCGGCTCCGCGTGCGGAGCCCGAAGGGTCGACTCCGGGTTTCCCCCCCTTTCCGGGACCTGGAGCGACCCCTGCCCAGCTTCGTCAGTTTTACAAAGCGATGCACGCCATCTTTGGGCAGCCCGACTCCGTCGGCGCGCCTTTGGGCCCCGCGGACTCGGCTGGGGCCCTGGGCCTTTGACGCCGGCGGCTTCGGCCTCGGCACCACAGGGTCCCCTTGGATCTAGGCCTGGATCCGGATCAGCGCCGGTCGACCTTGTTACACCTCCCCCGGCGCCGATTGCACCGGCACCACATCCGCAGCCGTCGTCGGCTGTGTCCCCAGCCGACGTCGACCCCGGCCTCATCCTTAAGGTAGACACGGAGCCGGACCGGCGTCGACCGACGCCGGATCCGGCAACGATGGGTACTTTTGTGCCCCTGTTCTACCCTGGCTCTTTGAGACCAGATTGGCAGCCAGAGGAGGGTGAGGAGGACTGGGAGGGGTCTGGAGACCCTTTAACTGACCAGTTCGGCTGTGAACCAGACTGGCAAGAGGAACTGGGGGAAGCCAGTGTTCTGAATACCTCACCAGACCATGGCATGTTGTCTCCTCCTACCGTGGCTACGGAGGAGGGAGCGTCTTACGCAGTGGTGTTGCGTAGGGCGGCCGAGGCTCTCAGCCTCGAGCTACCTACGGTGGCAGTCAGGACTAACCTCCTGACAGAGGTGCTTCAACCGGTAGCGAGCTCTTCGGAGCCCCTGCTGCCGTTCAATGAAGCCCTCACCAACATCCTTTTGGGCACCTGGTCCAGGCCCAACACAGGGGCTCCTGTGGATAGGATGATTGCCCGACGCCACCGCCCGGCCCCGGGCGACCCCACTTTCCTCTCCCAACACCCCACCCCTGAGAGCTTGGTGATCCAAGCCTCTACATCCAAAGGCACATTCCCTAACGCACCACCTGAAAGGGAATCCAAAAAGCTGGACCATCTTGGGAAGAAGATGTTTTCTTCCTCCAGCTTGGGACTGCGGTCGGTAAACACGGCATGTCTGTTGGGCCGTTACACCCACTCCATGTGGGATACGGTTGCGCAAGTGCTGCCTCAGTGCCCGGAGGACGCAAGGGCCGTACTCTCTCGGGCAGTGGCCGAAGGGAGAGACGCAGCAAAGTTTACCATCCGCTGTGGGCTGGATACCGCCGACTCACTAGGCAGGACGATTTCCACATCGGTAGCCCTTCGACGCTACGCCTGGTTGAGATCGACTGTTTTTTCAGGGGATGTCCAATCCACTCTTATGGACATGCCCTTTGATGGCCGTCGCCTATTTGGCGACAAGGCAGACAACGCGCTGGAGCGCTTTAAGGACTCTCGGGCTACGGCCAGCTCCTTGGGCCTCTCCACCACCCGCCCTGCGCAGTCCGCTTTTTGCCCCTTTCGTGGCTACGGAAGGGGTGCCCCGTCCCGCCCAGAGCCACAGGCCAGCGCAAGCTGTTCAGCCCCAGCGCGGCCGAGGACGTGGGAATCACCGCCGTGGTTCTGGAGGCCAGCGGGTGGGCCAGTCCACCACAGCCCCCCCTGTAGCAGCCCCCAAACCCTCCTAGTCCGACCTTTCAAGGCCACCAAACGCCAGTGGGTGGCAGGATTTGCCATCACCTCCCCCACTGGCGCACCATCATGTCGGACAGGTGGGTTTTGCAAATAGTCCGAAGGGGCTACTCCCTCCCCTTCGAGACTACCCCTCCATCCATGCCACCTCAGTACCATGTCGGAGGATTATCTGGCCCTTCTCCAACAGGAAGTTTCGGCACTCTTGGCCAAGGGGGCCATCGAGCGAGTTCCTGACCCAGAAGTAGGTCGTGGTTGCTATTCCCACTACTTTCGGGTGCCCAAGAAGGGAAAAGGCCTGCGTCCTATCTTGGATCTCAGGAACGTCAACCGCTTCCTTTGGAAGGAGAAGTTCAAAATTTTGACGCTAGCTCAGGTCCTGTCTGCCCTAGACCCTGGAGACTGGATGGTAGCGTTGGACTTGCAGGACGCTTATTTTCACATCCCCGTCCTGCCGGCCCACCGGCGTTACCTGTGGTTCACAGAAGGCCAGGAGCACTTTCAGTTTACCGTGCTCCCCTTTGGCCTTACCAGCGCCCCTCGGGTGATCACGAAAGTGATGGCGGTGGTCGCAGCTCATCTGCGCAGATCAGGGGTTCCAGTCTTCCCCTATCTCGACGACTGGCTGTTGAAGGCGGGCTCGCCCCAGGCTGCCGTCTCCCACCTCCAGACTACGGCCGACCTCCTGCATTCGCTGGGGTTCTCCATCAATGTGCCGAAGTCACACCTAACTCCCTCTCAGAAGCTCCTCTTCATCGGAGCGGTTCTGGACACGACGCAGTTTCGGGTCTATCCTCCCGAACAGCGAGTCCGGGATATTCGGGCTATGATTCCGATCTTTCAGCCTCTATCCCGGGTTTCGGTCAGGATGACCCTCAGGCTACTGGGCCTGATGGCCTCCTGCATCCTGCTGGTGGACCATGCCAGATGGCATATGCGGGCTCTGCAGTGGGACCTGAAGTTGCAGTGGGCTCAACATCAGGGGAACCTGTCCGATTGCGTCCAGATCTCGGAGGGCTCTGCACACCAATTGCAGTGGTGGCTAACGAACCAGGATTGGGTCGACGGCAGATCACTCTCCCTTCCCCAACCAGAGTTCACAGTGGTGACCGATGCATCACTTCTGGGATGGGGCGGCCACATGGGAGAGGCGGAGATCAGAGGCCTCTGGTCTCCGGCGGAGTCCGAGCTCCACATCAACCTTCTGGAGCTTCGGGCCATTCGTCTTGCATTCAAAGCATTCCTTCCCTCTGTCCAGGGAAGAGTAGTGCAGGTGTTCACGGACAACACCACCGCCACGTGGTACTGCAACAAACAAGGCGGGGTGGGGTCATGGACCCTATGTCAGGAGGCCCTCCGCCTCTGGACATGGCTGGAACACCAGGGCATTTCCCTGGTGGTTCAACACCTGGCAGGTTCCCTGAACGCCAGGGCGGACGAACTCAGCCGCAGGTGCATGATGGATCACAAATGGCGTCTTCACTCGGAGGTGGTGCAAGGTCTCTTTCGCACGTGGGGAGAGCCTTGGTTAGATCTATTCGCCACCGAAGAGAACGCGCAATGTCAGCAATTCTGCGCGCTGGAATTTCCAAGGCAGCACTCGCTAGGGGACGCTTTTCGTCACGAGTGGAGTTGCGGTCTTCTATACGCCTTTCCGCCTATACCACTTCTGCCCAGAGTGCTGAAGAAGATCAGGCGCGACCGGGCCCAAGTCATTCTTGTGGCTCCGGATTGGGCACGAAGAGTCTGGTATCCCGAGCTGCTACAGATGGCCATCGATCCTCCAATCAGACTGCCTCTTCAGGAGGATCTTCTGTCGCAGCAGCAGGGGACGGTCCTCCACCTGAACCTGTCCAGCATCCACCTCCTTGCGTGGAGATTGAGCGGCTGCAGTTGACGTTGTTTGCCCTGCCTCCCGAAGTCTGTGATGTTATCTTGGCAGGCAGGCGTCCCTCCACTAAGACGGTATACGCCTGCAGATTGAACAAATTTGTGGCATGGTGCACAGCAAAGGCTGTGGATCCCCTTTCCGCCCCTCTTTCTGAGGTTCTCTTGTTCCTCCTTTCTTTAGCCCAGCAGGGCTCTGCTCTGGGCACTCTAAAGGGCTACTTCTGGCCTTTTCAGCCTTCCTTAGGCTTCCTGATCAGCCTTCTCTTTCAAGTCCCCTGTTGTAAATCGTTTCCTTAAGGGCATTACTCATCTTTTTACTCCTGTTCATTTCGTAATGCCCCAGTGGGACTTGAACTTGGTTCTTACATATCTTATGTGCGCTCCCTTTGAGCAGCTCCATAACTGCCCACTCAGGCTTCTAACCTTGAAAACTGCCTTTCTGGTGGCCATCACCTCTGCTCGAAGGGTGACTGAGTTACAAGCTCTTTCTTCCAAGTCGCCCTTTCTGGCTGTTCATCCGGACTAGGTCGTCCTCAGAACTAGACCTTCCTTTCTTCCCAAGGTGGTTACTTCTTTCCACATTGGCCAAACCATCACTTTGCCCACCTTCTTTCCGCCTCCGCATCCTTCAAAAGAGGAAGAGAGGCTCCACCGTCTGAATCCAAAACGTGCGCTTTCCTTCTACTTGGATCGCACCAAACAATTCCGGGTGGACGACCAGCTCTTTGTTGGTTACGTGGGCGCTAAGAAAGGTCGGGCCGGGCACAAATGGACCATCTCCAGGTGAGTCGTTCTGTGCATCAAAGCTTGCTATTCTTTGGCAAAGAAGGAGCCTCCAGTGGGACTGTGCGCCCATTCCACCAGGGCGACGGCAGCTACCACTGCTTTGGGACGGGGAGTCCCCCTTAATGACATCTGCTAGGCAGCTACGTGGGCATCGCTGCACACGTTTGCCAAACACTACTGCCTGGACAGCCAAGTCCGGAGAGACGGCTTCTTTGGCCGTTCTGTTCTCCAGGACTTTCTGGTGTGAACTTAGTTCGCAGACCCACCTCCGGGGTTGGTATTGCTGGGGTATCCATTCTAAGGTAAGGAATCTATAACTAACTGTTTCTTTCAGATGAACAAGTTACTTACCTTTGGTAACGATATAGCTGTAAGAAACATAGGTTAGTTATAGATTCCTTACCGCCCCACCCATCCTCCCCGTTCTGCGAACTGACTTCTAAGGTTAAGGACTTTCTTTCAGGGCCCTAGTTTTGTGCACCAGTGGTCAGTATCTTGCATGGCTCTGCGCTTCTGGTGTGGAAAGTCGTGTACAGAACTGACGTCAGCGTGCGAGGGCGGCGCCTATGTAGCTACCGCGACGTCATCCCGGCGACCACGACGCCAACGACGAACGTTGAGTTGATCGACGCCACCTTCCGACGCGCAGGGGTACTGCTGACAAAAAACTTTCCGGATCCAGTCTGACGCCTGGGGGTAATTCTAAGGTAAGGAATCTATAACTAACCTATGTTTCTTACAGATATACCATTACCGAAGGTAAGAAACTTGTTTGTCACCACTTTCTGAACCTTCAGATTCATGCTAATGTACACAGATAGGCCCTCTTTGGTGCAACCATACTGCATTGCTTTGATGGCCTATTAATGACACAGGGATTTGGGACCATGTTTCCTGGAGTAATATGATGGTAAATTGGGAAGCGTCCTTTAGGACGAAGCCGGAATCACACAGTGCCTTCACAGCACCGGCAACAGAACTAATGAGTCTTTAGAACGCAATCGTTCTGCACGCAAGTTGTTACAACAACTTGATTTAGGGGGGCACAATGGTGGCGTGGTGTTGGAATTAAAGTCCAACACCTTCCCTACTGTTGTGCAGACTGCAGTTGGAATAGTAAATTAATCTATTCCAATATCCAGCACCCCGTAAGGTATGTCGATAAAACGACTTGCGTGCAGAACAAATGCGTGCTAAAGACACATTCGTTCAAATGACGGAGTTCCTAAGGCATACGTGAAAAACGCATGCAGAATTCCGTCATACATTTGATTTTCTTTGTTCATGCCACCAATGTTCCATGAGCATATTTTTAGTTCATTGTTTTTTATTGGACCGGGGGAAGTGGGCCTGACTGGTCACTTGCATGTATTCTGGGTAAATAGTGCTGCTGCAAGCCATCCCCATTCTAGCACCGGCTACTGGGATGTCTGAGGTGTGCCCGATTTCCTCCGTGCAGTCTTTCATCAGGGGTGTATTGACATCCCCTTGCTGGGGCAAGAAGACTCCTGGAGAGGATCCCACTGCACCTCGCAGGTTAGAGATAGTTTTGCTACTGCCTCGTCGGGAAGGTTCTTGGATAGCCAGGAGCTCGGGGTAGGCATTCCCTGCAAACCAGCTGATCTTAATACCCCAGTTCCTGACAATGGTTTCTTGAGGATACTCCATCCTGTGTACCTCAGCCGTAACCTTTTTTATTTTTGGGGCCCATCTTTCTGGGCTTGCTTGGGTTGAACCTGCCATTGGGGGGGTCCTTTTCAATATTTAAGTCAGAACTGTCACTTGCATATTTTGATCTGCTCAGTTTTACTTCTTTGACATGGCCACTGATAATACTGGGAAGGGTGGTTAATTTGTTTAATATTAAGAACAGGTACTGGGGATTTTATAAGTTCTGCAGTTTGCCATCTGGACTCTGATAATAAGTGAATTAAGCTGTCCTAACTTTTAGTCTATCCTTGCCACATAATGGGCCAATGTATTAAGCTGGTTGACTTGGATATCCATTTTATCTGAATGGTAGTTCATTGCTGCCACCTTTGCCTGCATTGTGTTCAATTGGGGTTGCCAAGCAGAGCAGTCACCTTCTGTCCCTTGTGAACTCCACAGGCCTTGATGGGCATTATCCCACATGAATGGCATCAGGGGTAGCACCTTCGTCGTTCTTGTGTAGACTACTCTCAGAAGTATTACTTGGGGGATTCAAGCACCTGTTTGCATGGTTCTCTGGCCGTGGTGCTATAAAGCTCTTTTTGACTTGAGCTTATTGAGGAGTAGACAAATTCAAACAGAAAGTTGTCTTTTGGGTTCGGGCGTGCTAGAGGCTTGCTGGAGTCTATTTCGATTGCAGGGTCTGATTCTGCTAAGTTTAATAAGTTATTTAATGGTGGTCTCTTGTTGCTGACAAATTACTTATATTACTAAATATACTTGCATTACTTGCATTAAAAATGCCTGATCCTTGGCTGACTGGCAACATCTTGACTCTCTATGGCACTGAGCTAAATAGTTTTAGTTAATTTTCTGAGCATGCTGTATGGGGAGTCTGTACCACTTGTGTATTCCACACATATGGAAGAATCAGTCTCTTTAGCTTTGGGACATGCTGAGCCATTGTCGGTTTCTATATCAGTATCAGTTTCTGATTCTACGGAGTTTACCTCACCTGTTAATTTACCTCTTGTTGCTGCCATGTTGCTTCTACTGCTTGCATTACATGGGACTAGTTCTTGGCTGACTGGGAGCACCTAAACTTCCTGTAGCCGCGTGTTGAGTAGTTCTAAATCTTGATCCAAACGTACTTGGTGCCTATATTGCATCTGTTGCATGGGAGGAGGGGACAGTTTCACTATTACTTGCATCTCAGCTTGCTATTTCCCCACGTTTAGGTGTCTGGCCAGTTGAAGGTACAATGAATGTAAAAATCGTGGGCGAACTCAACATTGTTTCTGAAAGACTCAGGTTGAGATCCTTCGTATTTGTGTCGGACAGGGGTGACTATTCTTCACACCTGTCAACATGCGCTGCTGCCTCCTGCACTTGGCCCCTGCTGCAGGAATTGTATGGACCCGGCCTGATCTCATAACGTGATGTTACACCCTCTGTCTCCACTCCTGGCTTGTCTCCCCTTTTCCACCTCCTTTTCTCAGCTTCTTAGCCAGCACTGGGCTGTGGACAGAGGTGCTTGGGCACAGATTCAGCTGTTTTGGATGTTGCCCTTTTCCCTTCTCCTCGAACTCCTGTGTTAATGCTCCCATATGTCGTTCCAAATGCCAAGTACTGAGTACCACACCCTGCCCCTCAGGGGGGCGTAAGACAGGTGATGAAGAGGAGGAGGGGAAAGGGTGGGAACAGTCTGGTCCCTAATCTGGTATGTGGATCTATAGTCTGGCCTGTAGCTCTAGCTTATTTTCTCTCAAGCCCTGGTATGCAAGGCTCAGGGCACACACGACCTGGTCCTCTGCTGGAGGGGTGGCAGAAGGGGAAAAGAGGTGCAACTGGCCAGGCCGAGCGATGAGAGGCAAAGCAGGGGGGTAACTCCAGGAAATCTGGGGAGTCGAAACCAAGAGTCAGCTGGCGCACCAAGGGAATGCTGGAGCATGAGTGAGTGTGGGTGAAGTTATTACTGGTTGAGGTAGACTGGGCGACTGGAAGTGATACAATCTTTCCTCAGTCTCCCACACAGTCCCCACAGACCTTTTCAGTAATCTGATGAGGCCCCCCCTCACTTGTCTCTTGTTTCCCTTACTCCCCTCCAGATGCCTTAGGAGGCCTCCCCCCAACTGCCCCATCAACCTGCTGGGCTGGGCGCACTGGATTGGGCACTAGGCTAGATGTGCTGAAGTCACGAAAGGTGCAGGAGGGCCGGCATTACCCGCAGACTGCACCTGGACGTAGCCCAGCTGACTCCGCTGAGTGCCATCTGCCCCCGCAACCTCTCTGATGGCTAACCCACCAGGGATGTCTTGTTCACCTTACTTGGAGCTGCTTTGAGCTCTCCACCTCCTCCATTACCTCTGTTGCTCATTCAAGGGTTCCTTTGAGGGCCACGGCTGCAGTCAGATATCGTGCTGCAGGGGTAGGGGTGTTCACGGATGGCCGATGAGCTATGGTTTCAGTGGCTTCAGCAACGACATTAGGGGGCCTCCCCGATTATTCCTGCTCACTCTTCGCTCCTCAGTACGATAATCTTGGAAATGCTGGTTTCTGAGGCTCACTCCAACTGTCAACTGATTTGACTAATAATTTGAAAAATAAAGCTTTATGGTTGAAATACCATCCTCTCTGTCATCATTGTGAAGCCATCTTGGTTTCACTGTGTGAGCATTTGGGTGTACTATTTGTTATGGCTGTGGGGTCTTTTGTTGAGTACACTCGCAAATACTGTCTTGGGTCCAGTCAGGCTCGTTTACTTAACCTTCGATCAACCCTGGGTAGCTGTGGCTGTGAGCAATTAGATGTGGCAAAGGAACTTAGTGTAAAGCATTTAACAGCACCAAACAATGAAATAACAAAGTCCGGAGATAAAGATTTAAGATGTTTTTATCACCTTTAAATGCACCCGCAAACATACATTGGACAGCAAAAAGTTTGTAAACTTTTGAAAAGTTTGTGTTAGTGCGAGTACTCCAGCCGGGGTTGGGTGACCAAATCCGGTAGGGAAAAAGTCTAGGGGGCCAGAGAGGATACTTTGGACCGTTACCTGGCTGCCAGAGTGTTTTTAAGGCAAGTTCCAAACTTTACAGGGCGACGGCCATGGATCAACGGAGTCATCCTGATGCTGAGGATACAAGCAAAGGTTGCTCAAAGGAAGCTCTGGTTGAAATGCAGTCAACGAAGGTGTCTCTGGGGTGGTCCCTCAGTCCACGGGTAATGAGGGGCAACTTTGGCCACAGAGATTGGGATCCCTCGAAAATCTCTACGTTGCAGTAGTGGGACAGCCGATGCTGGGCTATTGGTCTCCATGCACCGCGGTTGGAGAAAAATCCTTAGATGGGAGCTGGTGTTCCTTGGGTATGATTAATCCGGACTTTGGTAGCACTCTTGGGTCTCGCAGACACTGATGCAGCTTATGGCTATCTCGGATTTGTCCTTTTGTGTGCCCGGTGACTGGTAGCTGCAAACTTCTGCGGTGGCTACTAACTTGTCAGTTTGTCAGCTACTAACTTCATCTCTTGTGACTCAGCCGACTGATCTTTGGAGTCACTGCTGTAGGTTGTGGCTAGAAAGCAACTTTTCCCCGAGCCAGGAGCCACAGGCACAACCTACACTTTTCTAGCCCACAGTGCAGCAGGTGCAGCCCTTCTGACAGCGAAGCCTCCCTCTGTGCAGTCTCAAGGGCAGATGGGCAGTTCTTCTTCGGTCCTCTCTCTGATTCCAGCCCGATCTGAGGGGCGGGATGCAAGGAGCAACGCATTTATCCCTGGAAAGAGCCCCCAGAGGACCACGCGGTCACTAGCCAATGGGCTACCTCATTCCTAGTGACGTGTTTCCTGCAATGTGTGGCATCTGGCTATTTCAGAGTGCCCCATTCTTGCCCCTTTCAAAATGGCATGGCCCTTCCTTGGTCATCAGGATTGCGGTAGCCCACCCTAGAGGTGCAGCTACACACCCATAGGAAAACCAGTATGGGGGCAGGTTTTCCCTCTCTGGCTCAGTCTCCTATTTATCTGCAGGAACAAAAGGTGTCCTGCTTTGATGGTCGCCTTTTGAGCTAACAGCCCGAGTGGCCATCGTGGGAGAGGAGGTCACATCTCACTCTGCGGCAACTGCCTTTGTTCCTGGGCCTGGGAGTCATTCACAGGTCTCCCCAGATGAGCAGAAAGCTGTCTGTGTGCCAGGGCCTTAGTGAGGCGGCTGGACTAGCTGGAGTTCAGAGCAGCAACTTTCTCAAAGTTGCTTAACTTTAATGGTGACAATAAATTCAACCTCGGCATCAGGTTGGCTTTAATGCCCCGAATAATTTGATACCTTGCATGACCCAGTTAGTTAGTCCGATTCAGAGGTTAGTCAGGCTGGGTGCCAGCGGGTAACCCTGTGTTAGCCAATAGAACTACTAACCATTCCACAACAAAAAGACAATTTGGAAGTGTTGCTGTTAAGACATATGAAAAATGTATGTTCTACTTAATAATGTATAGCTCACTGTCATAGGGCTTCATAGGCCTAGCTTAGGAGAGACTTACATATATCATTAAGGGAAGTACGGGCTTTGCCGTTAGTTGTAATAGCAAAGTCGAACTAGCAGTGTAAACACTATCCTTTAAGTCTGCAGTGGTAGGCTGGAATCCATTTTGTCATTTGTCATACTCTGGGTGGCACAAATAGTGCTGCAGCCCTGGACGAACACTCTGCCTTACATGTCCTGGGTACCCTGGGTACCAGATACTAGCGACTTATAAGTAAGTCAGTACTTGCCAATTGAGTATATCCAATTCAACAAATCTTTTGTATAGGGTTAGAACACTGTCACTGAGGTCTGGTTAGCAGGCCTCAGTACACTCTCAGAGTTGAAAAACCAGCAGCATCAGTCCAAAAATGTGGGGATGAACATGCAAAAAGAGGCATTTACTTACACACTGTATTTGAAAAGTAATTTCGATGTTGGTTCCATCTCAATGCTTTAAGTTGACAACCAAAGGTCCATACGACAAATGGGGTGTTCTGTTTTGATCCCAGAGGCAAAAAGTTCAAAAAGTGTGGACTACTTATTAAGAAGACATACAGAGTCCGAGCAATCGACCACATGATTTTCAACTGAAAGGTTAAACTGTCTAACAAGTGGAGAGCAAATGGAATTGGAGAATAAGGCCCCTGATTTGAAGAAAACCCTCATAAAACATGAATGCAAAGGGCAAAGGAAGGCAAAAAATCAAATCATAAGACAACCAAACACTGTGGATGTTAAACCCGTTAAAAAACTGTAGTCTATTTTTGAACCCAGAAAGGAGCAGTTAGTGACCAGAGTAACTACTCATAACAGCAAGTATATTGATATCGTGCCCTCCGAGTCTTTGATTGAAAAGCAGGAGAAAGATAGTCTGGCTGTTAATAATAAGGATGAGTTCATTACTCAGAAAATGTCTCCTAGAAATGAAGCCTGCACCATATTAGCAAACACGATATCCAAGGTTGACAATTCATCCTGTATTGCCGCTTGCAAGGCATACAGTGGAAATGACTATACTATCCAAGGAATAAGGAAGGAAACAGCCCTCTGATATCAGTACAATTTGGGAAGACCAAATAAAGGCACCACTCCTCTACCGACCCCTAGTGTTACAATACATACAGGTGAGAACCAATCTCCGGCAGACGAAAATGCAAAGCGGTCAAATGTGTTATTAACAGATGGAGATAGCCATAAATGTGTTGCAGTTTATATCGGCGACCTGAAAGTTCACCTTATGCTAAGCACTCAAACTGCTAATGAAATAGAGCCTTTAGGACCATGTGATCATGGGGTCACTAAGGGTGATATCCTCCTCTCTCCAAAAGAACTATTAGTCGGCGGTTCCACCCGCCGAATTAGGATGCGGCCACCCTATGGGCAGTCGGAAACATCCATTTTTCCAATGTAGCTTGTGCAGCTGCCGGAAAAGGGCCGCAGCACAAGCTGCAATAGAAAAATTGACGTTTTCAAACATCGATGCACCTTGTGCCAGGCACCATGCAGTGCCTGACACACAGTGCATGGATGTTTGGTGCCCGCCCAGGCCTCATAGCGGAAGCCGTGGGGGGGACGGGGGCCTCCCACAGTCCGTTTCGGACAGCCTTTCTATAGAGGTCGGACAGTCATAGAAAGACTGTGGGAAACGTGCATCGTAATCCCCATGGCGGTGCCCGAGCAGGAACCACCTTCATTTTGGGGATTACGATCCGCCCTCTGCCCTAACAGGCTCCTTGAGCCCATCGGAAGCAGAGCGGAATTCCCCCGTGGGTTTCCCTCTGACCGCCAGTATCATAAAACGGCGGTCGGACGGAAACCTCTGATGTCGGGTGGAAAGCCTCCGACGAGCTGTTGGATGGCTTTCCGCCCAACATTATAATGAGCCCCTTAGTCTCCAAGGGACCACACGATTACCTAAATAGAGGCAATATAGTGTAGTTATTGAAGAGTCATCCCCCCTTGGAACACCCTTCCAGTGCTGACATGGAAGCATTCAGATTTCTTCCAAAAAATGGGCCAACCCTTATAAATTGGTCCACAGGTGATCTACCACTCCAAGTTATGCAGGAAAAGGAATCTTATTGGAGGTGGGCAATGTAGATAAAAAAATACCTAATGAATGCTTATCCACTCAGTTAAATGAAGGGCCCTTAGGCAAGCAAATCCACTCTAAAAAAAATCACATTTGAGGAAGTGCAAATAAAAACTCAGCTAAGATTACGACCTGTCTGTTTAATCGAATGGATTGTCCAGGAGCCCAAAACGGCCAAATCCATCAAATGGACCATCAAACAGATTGGAGATGGCTTCCCTCGGTATTCACACAGGCATAAAACAGGAGTATCCTTAACTGGATTAAAACTATGTTCATGGAACGTGGGCAGTTTAAATTATTAAATAAATGACTCTGATGTCATGCTCTATTAGCAGCAATTTATTATAATAACTCTTCAAGAAACATAGAGCCTGACCTCGACCCAACTGATCGGGTTTTTAGAATTCACCACTATGGCATTAAAACCAAAGACCAAAGGTAGGACAGAAGGACGTCTGGCGACCTATATTTCAGCAGCTCTAGATTTAAAAGCAAAACAATTACCTTTTGAAGGATCCTGGGCTTCAGTCGTGCAATTGGAACACTGGGGTCTCGACCACCAATAACCCCTTATCATAGTTAACATCTATGTAAACACCCACCAGTCACAGAAACATATGATCATCCCAAGGTTGCATGATCTTCTTTTTGACCTGAATCAGAAGTATGATAGCTCTCCAATTCTTCTACCAGGTGATTTCAATATGAATTTATTTAATGTTCCCTATGTAGATGAGAGGGTGTGGCTACAGGAGGAATTGTGGAACATCCCTCATCAGGCAAATCCGATGATTAAATGGCGGGATGCAACAGTTATCCACGCAAAAGTCCTTCCCACCATTGCATATGTGTCCGATGTAATGTTGGGAAATTAGTCTAAGCTGTTGGATCAACATATTACTAACATCTATAGATGGGTATTTCGACTTACAAAACACAGTTCCCTTGCGCAGATCTGAATTCCGAATCTATACTAGACTATACTTTGCTCTTCCTTTCCCTTTACAAATATGTTAAGGTGCTCAAGATCGATAACTGCCCTGAAAGCGATCAATCGCCTCAACATCTTCAACTTCTCAATAAAGGAACAATGCATGCGCCATCAAGGGGCCAAGGAGACATACATAACAAGCTCTATAAATCTAAAAAGGCTTAAGTGGAATGGCTCTCTAGCATTAAACATTATGGCAATTTGTCGATGGCTGACGGATAGTTTGGCCGTATCTACCGTCTGCCCGGTAATGCCCGGTAATTGTTTGGGAGACGGTCGTAGAGGAGCTGGTATATGAATTCAATCCAATATCAAAGAAGGTTTCTGTGTTTGCAACTGAGGGAAGGTGACCCGGTGGCTTAAACCTGCAATCAGAAATATTAAGAATGAATTAAGCCGGCGGCTCAGGATCTCCAGACACAGCCCAAAAGATATCAGTCTGATACAGGAAATATCAAATCTATAAAAGAAATATAAGAAACAGGTATGGGCTGCAAGGCGTAGTGATAATGAAAAATTCTGGACACGGGTAATGTACAAATGTAAGTCCAAGAACGTAAAGCCTTCTGGAGCATCATTAATGATGAGCATGGAAAAGGGTGCACTGCTGTTAATAATACAAACATCTCCGAGAACGAATGGGTTGATTATCTAGTAAACTTGCAAATAGTGCATGAAAAAGTCATCAAGGGTGTTCTTGCCATGCCAGGAGTCATGTCTGGTGATGGGGCAGGACCCCAAAGCGTGCCCTTAAATGTAAAAGAAAAGACTTCAAATTCAGCACATTTCAAGTGTACGACAACCTCAAGAAAGGCCGCTGTGATGGAGCCCATGCCCCAACGGTTCTCCCCAGTCACTATTCAAATTTGATCTTAAATTCTGGGCATGCGTTTTAACACCAATTTTTAATCACTGTTTGACAACGCAACAAATCCCTGACTCTTGGCAGGGAGCAACAATTCACCCCATTTATAAGGGGGTGAGTTCTAACCCAGCTAATTATCGTTTAATCTCCCTCCTGGATAACGGGGTTGTTTATAAAAGACCTGGAGATGTGGGCAAATGAGCACAAGATAATTCCACTGTACCAAACTGGTTTTAGGAAAGGAATTGGAACTTCAGCAAACCTTACTCATTCAAACTTAATGGACCAAGCAATTGCAACCAAATCTACTTTGTATTTTTGCTTTGTGGTTTTTAAATCTGCTTTTGAGACCGTTCCCAGAAGTATCCTATGGCAGACATTGATTCGCTGGGGAGGTTCGCCCAGTCTGTCAAAGTGTTTTTTACACTAACACCTGGCTTCAAGTTAAAATCGGGTAGGACAGCACTCTCGTTCATAAAATCAACACAACGCTTGGTCTAAAACAGGTCTGTATTCTGGCCCCAACACTTTTCAACATCTTTATAACAGACTTAGGGCCTGATTTATTTTTTAGCGGAAGGAGTGGTCACCAATGACCTGGCAGAGGACTTTAAATCCACCAGGCTGTGGCTGGTCTGTCCGCCAGGCAGTCATTTACAAAGGCATTGGACAGGAACCGCTGTCACAGCGGTTCCCGTCAATACATTTGACTGTTTGGTACAGGGCTGCGTCAGAAGGATGCATCCCTGTAACATACTGATCTTTTTTTCTTTTCAAAAATAAAATCCTGAAACAGGATTTTTTTTTTAGTAAAGAAAAAAGAAATGCTTTCATCACCATAGGGGGGATGGCGAGCATTAAAATGTTTTTACTGTTCCTTAATGCCAGATTTTTCCCTGCCGGTAAGGAACATTAAACAAAATGACTACATGTCCACCCATCCAAATTGGGTGGGTGGATATGTAGTAATTTCTCCTATGGTCCTTACTCCCCAGGGCCATCGTAGGGGATTAATCACAGTGGAGACGGAGTAGTCTCTGTTGTGATTAACCTGAAGGTCCACCCGTATCCGAATACAGTGGGCGAACGGCATTCTTGGCAATGAGGATACTCCGTCCCCATTGCAATGGAGTATCCTTACTGCCAAGAATTTAAATGGGCTCTTAATCATGGAACTGGGGAAGGTCAATGCACACCCTCCAAAGTTAAATGACAACTTAATCACTTGCCTTTTTTACGCCGATGACACTCTTTTAATATCCAGAACCAGGTTTGGGCTTCAATGTCTTTTAAATGACCGACATGAATAAGTTCAGTTGAATGGATTATCCATAAACCTGGATAAAACCAAAACCATGGTCTTGGGGAAAATGTTTAAGGAACCAGGTTCCTGGTTTTTGAATGGTTCCGAGGTAAACCAATTAACAGAGTACAAATACCTGGGGGTTGCAATCGACAATCCTTCCTGCCTCCGAAACATTTCATAAAAGCAAAGGCTGTTTCCTTCTGTTACGCAGTCTTCACAAAAAGCTATGAGGCCCCACGTGGGACCAGATTGAAACAGTTATACAATCAAAACTCCTTCCCAGCCTTGCATATGGGTCTAAAGTAATGTTGGGAAGTGAGTCTAGGCTGTTGGATCAACTTTTAACTAACATCTATAGAGGGGTATTTGAACTTCCGAAACACAGCTCTCCTGCGCAGATTCAATTGGAGTTCGGTTTATTAAAACAAATGCTGGAAAGGGGAAAGGGAAGGGGCTTATGTAAAAATTTGTCACAAGCTAAGGCCAGCAAAAGAAGACACACTATAGCACCAGCTGTGGACAGAAATTTCAGCACGTTCTTTTTTAGACAAGGGGTTGCAGAACCTCCATATAAGGTATTTAGGGTCTGCCCGGTTACCTTTGTCACCTTTAAAAGAATGCTATTAAAATCCATTCGACAGCAATCCTGGTCGGAATCCCCACCTCCACCAGGAAAACAGTCACCCAAGCCTTCATATCCAGCCGCCTTGACTATGGCAACACACTCTATGCCAGAGCCACCAAACAGCTTCTCAACCGCCTCCAGACATTCCAGAACACTGCAGCAAGACTTATCCTCAACCTCCCCAGAAGAACAAGCGCCACCACCCACCTCAAAAGCCTGCACTGGCTTCCTGTCCAGAATAGATGCCTCTTCCAACCCCTGACACACACCTACAAAGCCCTCCACCACTCCTGACCTGCCTACATCAACCAGCGCCTGATGCTCCACCACCCTACCATGGAGCTCCGCTCTGCCTCCCCTGCCTTGGCACGCATTCCCCGCATCTGTCGGAGCTGCTGTGTAGGACGTTCCTTCTCCTACCTAGCCGCCAAGTCCTGGAACGACCTCCTCCTCCACTTGTGAACCGCCCCTTCACTGGATGACTTCAGGAAGATGTGCCAAGACATGGCTTTTTGACCAAGGCTCACAGAACCTCAGCGCCTGTAGACCCCCCGGGGTGACAAGTCGTGCTGTACAAGACTGACTAATTGATTAATTGAAGAAAAGAAGCAACTGGCAAGTGTAGATAGCCCACAGCACCAGTTTACCCGCGATAGCAGCCGCAAAAAACATCGCCACAGAGGACCCCCGCAAATATCGCTAATGAGATGCAGAGTAGGCGTTCCCGTGCCAAAAGCCGAGACACCATCACACCTCAACATTCACAACGATCAGCCACATCGGCGATAAGAACACAAAACAAGCGATAAGGCGCGTTAGCACCAGGAAATTTACACCTGCTCTGACCTGGTGTAAAGTCGGATGGCAGCCAGCACCACAAAAGGGAGCACAGCCCAGGGCCACATCCGAAGGGCAACAGATGCCATGGAGCCACTCATCATGCGGCCCGAACACCCAAGAGGGCCACAACACCCACCGCCACCACGCCAGGACCCCAACCCACACCCGGAACCCCCCCCCCCCCCGGACCACCACAGACGCAGCGCAGACAAAGACAGCGGACCCCCAGGAAACGTACCAGCCGCACAGACCCAACATCTGACAATGTCACCGTCCACTACAGTGTCTTGTGGCTCATGGCCTCCTGGCCTGCCTGGATACGTTGGCAGGCCTGGCTGCCATGATGACTTTTGCGCACGTTACTCTTAGCTGTTGTTCTGTCGCCCTCTGCTACTGCCAAGTTATTTTACAACTGTCTGCATTTTCTGTTTCTCACCTTTTCTCCTATTCCCTTTGGGCTCAGTCTGAACAACAGTTACAAGGTCGAATAACACGTCCCTGGTTCTTACTGATTTGGCCCGTCCCTCGCACCTAGACATAACACCATGTACAGCTGCCATGGAGAAATTAGTGTGCTTTTAATAATGCGGTCGCCCGCTCTAGAGGACACTTGGAGACGAACTTTCCAGAGAGAAGAGCTGTGATTGTCTGCTGATGTAGTTTTGCATCTAGAGACTGAGGTATGGGGGTTCGCTAGTCAAAGCCCAAAGGTCTTCTATTCTCATAATAAACTGGCTTCCAGCACGGGGAGGGTGGTAATGTTAGTTAGACATATATCCACTGCTTTATGAGATGCTTTCCCGTTCGTATTCTATGGAGTAGTAACTATGCTGATTATATTATTCATATGTATTATGCTATTTGTACTGACACGTGTACTGTATCTTAGAGCACGTAAGTTGAAATAAATATTTTGAACTATACAGTGTCTCTTCTTACGCATGTTGTGGACAGGTACGAGTGTGACGAAAGAGTGTTCTTGCCTCTGCGAGTCCTGAGTGAGAGAGAGATACCGTGTTCTGGGTTGTCCAATCATTGGTACATTAGTGCTAATGGGACGCTAAGGCTAGTTGGGTTGGGGTTTTGGGTGCTAAGGTCTATGGTTGGCTCACCACTATATTCCAAGGTCCTATTATCCTGTGCATAGCTCTGTATGTGCAGAAACCCTATGACATGGCGCGACCAATGAGTGGGGCGGCTTACTTGCGAGATGCTTGAGTAGTACTTGTGCTTGTCCACAAACCCCTCACGTACGCTTCCGGAAGCGTGTGTGACGGCGATACCTCCTATATTGTAGATTTTGTAGGTTCTTTCAAGCTTGATGTTATTAAAAAGTTTTTTTAAAATAACCCTTTTGTGCTGCCTAGTGTAAGATTGTTGAATAGACCCGTTAGTAATGGCGGGTATAGACATAGCGGCGCATAGCCGCACAGCACTCCGGGATCACTTACGGGTGTATGGAGTGCCAGACGCGGGAGTTGAACTAGTCTTTGTGGTTCAAGCCGATCCGGCTTTCCACTTTGAAGTGTTCTACTCTTGGATCACTTTTCCAGCGGTGAATGCGAACGATAATCTGTTCCATGAATATGAACCCACCGTTGTTCCTGCTGTCTATAGACCTTATACTAATCTTGAAGTACCGCTCACGGCTTGGCAACACCGTGTTTGGTTTAATGGCGCCCTCCCACAACCGACTACCATGGTTCGTTTAGGCCCCTTATCAATTGAGGGGCCCACTTGGCCTGTTTTGGCCGGGTACACCCCACATCCGCGTTATATGACAATACCAGTCGCGGAACTGCGGCGTTGGTGCAGGTGCATCGAGCTTTAGTGCGATATGTTACAGGCAGCCTCCATGGAGCCGCTCCTGGAGTTGCCGGCCAACCAGCTGCTGCAGGCGGAGTGACCATAAGTCCTGTCATGGTGAATTCGGTGATGGGCAAACGTCCACAAAATAAGGATGATTTTCCTTATTGGCTTGCAGAAAAGTTTGATCAGTTGGAGGCAGTTTTTCCACATACAACTCCAGTGGATAAACATCGTATTTTAACGATTAGTTTGCCAAAAGACTTAATTCCCGAGTTGACAGCATGTGACAACTGGGGTAAGGTATTCGCAGCAGTATATTCTAAATGTTTTGGTACTCCTTCCATGACGGTTCTCCCCTCTGTAATTAAAAAGTACAGGATGAACATGGCCCTGAAGCGGCTGTGGAATTAGGGATGAGACTGGTGGGAGTGTTTGAAGTAGTAGCTGAGCTGATCCTTGCGAATGTCAAGGGCGATGCAGTGAACTTTCAAGTAGCTAACGCTTTGGCTTTAGTCCCAGAATTGGACAAGCCTCGCGAATTACCGAAAATTATTACCCAGGCTTACAAAACTATTGGTAGAAATAGCCTGGGTAACAAGCCTTTGCAAAACAGCAAACACAATCGCAACCACAACAGCAACAAACCAAATCTC
The DNA here is from genome assembly GCA_963921515.1 of Calotriton arnoldi. Classification (NCBI taxonomy): domain Eukaryota; kingdom Metazoa; phylum Chordata; class Amphibia; order Caudata; family Salamandridae; genus Calotriton; species Calotriton arnoldi. The sequence goes on along the minus strand of CAWUFW010009238.1, from coordinate 680,109 downwards.
AATCTGAGAAAGATGAGAAACCAGTCTTCACTAAAAAGAGCTGGAGGCTGAAAAAACAGGGAAAGCAACAAAAGAAGCTGGGGTCGCGAGGCGCATCCCCGGTTTCAGTTTCTTCTGAACCACTTATGATTTACGCGATAGAGCGAGAATTAAGTCACCGGATAGGTTTCAGATCCCTGATACGCGTTCTCCTCGTTCTTCACAGGCACAGACTGCGACACAGGCCGGTGGAGGAGACCGCCAGGATAGAGGAAGGGACCGTGAGGCCCCACAGGGACGAGACCAGCCTCGACAACAAGTCGGAGGAAAAGAGGAAGACGCTCAACGTTTTCGACCACAATTTCAGAAGAAGAAAGTTGCCGCTGTAACAGCGAAATATGCCACAGACGGTGAGAACGAGGCTCCTGAATTTGACGTGGGCAGTAACCCTCCTAGACAGCGCTGCGGAAGTTACCATAGTGCGGAAGGCGCTACGTCCTCATATGGAGGCGACAGCAACTGAAACATTCATTACTGTTGAAACAGCAGACACCAGAGTGGCACCCCCTGACAGACTATTTAATATTGTCATTCAAATTGAAGGTGATATACAGCGTGTAATTAAAGGGATTTTTTGGGAAAATCTGACCTCTTCATATGACATTTTGTTAGCAGAGGCGGATTGGCCACCCCCATTCGTTCTTGCTGCGCGTAAAGGGAGGAGGTAATCCTTCCGAGCTTTTCTCGACATGTCCCAAAGGACAAAGCGGAGGCTCTTGCAGCAGAGTGGGCTGTGTCCCTGGCTCCAGCGTTATTCCGCAATCACGTGGGTTGGGACGAGGATTCTCCTCCCCATGAAATACCTTTACGGTCATTACCGCAGCCACAACCCCAATATCCCATAAAACGTGAAGCCAAAGGCCCCGTTTCCGAAATTCTTACTCAGTTGGAATATCAGGGAGTAATTGAACCCTGTGTATCACCTATGAACAATCCCCTTTTCGCGGTTTCTAAACCCGATGGATCGTACCGCTTAGTATTGGATTACCGGCATTTGAACTCGCATTGTCGGACCTTTGCGGTGCAAAATACCCATAGTTCTGCGCTAGTAGACAGTCTTGTTCGTAAAAGATATAAAACGACCCTTGACCTTTCAAATGGATTCTACACGCACAACTTAGCCCCGGAGAGTGGCCAATGGTGCGCTTTTAAATCCGGTGGTAAAATGTTCAAATTCAGGCGTCTTCCTATGGGCTACAAGAATAGTCCAGGCGTATTCGCCGCTCGTGTTGTCTCTTTGTTAGACGGCATCGATCCAGACGCCTGTTCGTACGTGGATGACATTTATCTGACGGACGACGAATTGTTTCCGCATCTGACCTGAGTAGACCGCATTATTCTTGAATTCGCGGTTCAGGGATACAAAATTAACTTCGCCAAATCTCATATTGCTGAATTTACCGTTTTGTTCTTGGGCTATGAGCTCAACAATGAAGGTAAGGGTTTAGCCCCCATTTTCTGGAGAAATGTGCACTTCTGTGCCCTCCTACTAATCTGAAGAAACTTCAGTCTTTGCTGGGTTTTCTGAACTTCGGACGTACATATATTCCCGAATACGCCCAGCGTATCAAGCCACTGTATGCCTTGATACAACCTACTTTTTCGAAGTCTTGCTGGCTTCCGGAGCATACCTCCATTCTGCAGTCTTTGCAGACAGACCTTCTTGAGTCCAAATACCTTTTGACGCGTGATAACCACACAAACTTGGTGATTAGAATCATTCCAGGGGCAGTGGGTTTCACGTACTTAACCTTTAATGAAGGTGATACAGTACCCATCGCATACAAGTCACATCTATACACCTCCGCAGAAATGCGGTTTTCATCTGTGGAGAAAGTGCTAACAGCAGTGCAAATGGCGATCCTGAAGGAGCGCGCACTGGCACAAGGAAAACGCATTTTGGTGGTAACACCATATCCTGCTCTAGAGGCAGTGACCAAAGCAAGTGTGCCGAACTCTAAAGCATTGCACCCCGTTGGATTCAATGGGCAACATCTTTGACGTCTCCGGATGTCACTTTCATATTCGATTCTTCACTTCAGACTCAGGAGTTCTTACAGTATGAATTCGTTCATCCTCCTCCTCTGTCCTTATTGCCGCTTGAGGATTACGACTGTGTGATCTATACCGATGGTTCGGCACAACCGGCCACGGGTTCCAAACATGCTTATTCAGCCGCATGTGCTATTGTTGCAGGTACGTTTGTGAACGGAAAGTTCAAATCCACTGTGGTGCATACACAGACACTCGGGGACAGTACCGCACAATTGGCCGAGTTGCGTGCATTGGTGCTTGCGCTTGAGTTTGTAAATCCTGATGTGACCACTTTAATAGTGTGCGATTCTTACTACTGTGTTCAATCATATAATGACAATCTGTTCTTTTGGTCGCAAAATGACTATAGAGACGCTAAAGGCAACACAATCAAGCATAAAATGCTTTGGGTTAGAGTGGCAGAATTACAAAGACGTCTGCCACTCACGCAGGTGGTTCACACCCTAGGCCATCAGCGAGTGGGCGCACACGCTGTTGGTAACAGTCTGGCGGATGAAGCTGCCAGATCAGCAGTACTCACGTGTTCAGTAGCAGCAGTTACTAGATCCATGTCTAAAATAGACACTGATATCTTGGCAGCTATTGCTGCAACAAAAGAAGGAATGAATTACCCTAGAGGTTTCCCTTCCAAATATTCTTACCAGATAGGTCCCGATCAGGCTCCTTATGTAACAATACCTGACGTTGGTGATCGGCTGATCCCCAACGCGGACCGCAGATTTTCCTTGATGGCAGCGGCACATGAAGGCATGGCTTCGGCTCATGCTGGTGTGTCTGCGACAATTTCCATTTTGCAGCAGCGTTACTGGTGGCGTGGTTTATATAAAGATACACGTACTTATGTGCTTTCCTGTGACATTTGTCAACAGATCAAGCCTTCAACGGTCACGCGACCACCGCAGACCTCGCTTGGAATTTCAAACAGACCTTTTGGGTGTGTTTACTTGGATCACTGCGGTCCATTTTCTTCAGACACTGCCTATAAATATATCTTAGTGGCAGTGGACTCGTGCACACGGTTCATCTGGGTCTGGCCACAAAGGAGTGCTGACGCTCGAAATGTCATTAGGGATTTGCGTGTCTTTGTGGGAATTTTTGCATGCGGCACCTTCCATTCTGACCAAGGTCCGGCGTTTGCCTCTAAGGCTTACAAGGACGCAATGGGCTCCTTGGGGGTGCGGGTGAAATTTTCGTCTCCGTATAGGCCTGAGGGCAACTCTATCGTTGAACGAATGAACCGTGACTTAAAGCAATCCTTGACAGCTAGAGTTATAGGTACTGGCAGGAACTGGCTGGCCCACTTGTATACCGTTCAGCGTGCACTTAATAATCTCCCTAGAAGGCCTCTGGGTGGGCGGACCCCTTACGAAATGCTCTTTGGCATACGAATGTTTGTGCTTGACCTTGATGGTCTAGACATGGCGGCGCAATCCGCCAAGTTTGATGTAGATAATCATTCTACTATGTTACAGGACTTACAAGAAGCCCGAAACAAACTTGCAATTGCACATTTGCCTTCAGCCACAGACCCTGCTCTGCAGATTCCGGTTGCCGGCTGGCTTCCGAAGATTGGCGACCTGGTACGAGAGAAGGTGGAGAACAAAAAAGAATTCGGCCCCTCTTTTCGTGCACCGGTTCCAGTCCTGGGCTTGAAGGGGACACGTACAGTCGCAGCAGTATATTCTAAATGTTTTGGTACTCCTTCCATGACGGTTCTCCCCTCTGTAATTAAAAAAGTACAGGATGAACATGGCCCTGAAGCGGCTGTGGAATTAGGGATGAGACTGGTGGGAGTGTTTGAAGTAGTAGCTGAGCTGATCCTTGCGAATGTCAAGGGCGATGCAGTGAACTTTCAAGTAGCTAACGCTTTGGCTTTAGTCCCAGAATTGGACAAGCCTCGCGAATTACCGAAAATTATTACCCAGGCTTACAAAACTATTGGTAGAAATAGCCTGGGTAACAAGCCTTTGCAAAACAGCAAACACAATCGCAACCACAACAGCAACAAACCAAATCTCAATCTGAGAAAGATGAGAAACCAGTCTTCACTAAAAAGAGCTGGAGGCTGAAAAAACAGGGAAAGCAACAAAAGAAGCTGGGGTCGCGAGGCGCATCCCCGGTTTCAGTTTCTTCTGAACCACTTATGATTTACGCGATAGAGCGAGAATTAAGTCACCGGATAGGTTTCAGATCCCTGATACGCGTTCTCCTCGTTCTTCACAGGCACAGACTGCGACACAGGCCGGTGGAGGAGACCGCCAGGATAGAGGAAGGGACCGTGAGGCCCCACAGGGACGAGACCAGCCTCGACAACAAGTCGGAGGAAAAGAGGAAGACGCTCAACGTTTTCGACCACAATTTCAGAAGAAGAAAGTTGCCGCTGTAACAGCGAAATATGCCACAGACGGTGAGAACGAGGCTCCTGAATTTGACGTGGGCAGTAACCCTCCTAGACAGCGCTGCGGAAGTTACCATAGTGCGGAAGGCGCTACGTCCTCATATGGAGGCGACAGCAACTGAAACATTCATTACTGTTGAAACAGCAGACACCAGAGTGGCACCCCCTGACAGACTATTTAATATTGTCATTCAAATTGAAGGTGATATACAGCGTGTAATTAAAGGGATTTTTGGGAAAATCTGACCTCTTCATATGACATTTTGTTAGCAGAGGCGGATTGGCCACCCCCATTCGTTCTTGCTGCGCGTAAAGGGGAGGAGGTAATCCTTCCGAGCTTTTCTCGACATGTCCCAAAGGACAAAGCGGAGGCTCTTGCAGCAGAGTGGGCTGTGTCCCTGGCTCCAGCGTTATTCCGCAATCACGTGGGTTGGGACGAGGATTCTCCTCCCCATGAAATACCTTTACGGTCATTACCGCAGCCACAACCCCAATATCCCATAAAACGTGAAGCCAAAGGCCCCGTTTCCGAAATTCTTACTCAGTTGGAATATCAGGGAGTAATTGAACCCTGTGTATCACCTATGAACAATCCCCTTTTCGCGGTTTCTAAACCCGATGGATCGTACCGCTTAGTATTGGATTACCGGCATTTGAACTCGCATTGTCGGACCTTTGCGGTGCAAAATACCCATAGTTCTGCGCTAGTAGACAGTCTTGTTCGTAAAAGATATAAAACGACCCTTGACCTTTCAAATGGATTCTACACGCACAACTTAGCCCCGGAGAGTGGCCAATGGTGCGCTTTTAAATCCGGTGGTAAAATGTTCAAATTCAGGCGTCTTCCTATGGGCTACAAGAATAGTCCAGGCGTATTCGCCGCTCGTGTTGTCTCTTTGTTAGACGGCATCGATCCAGACGCCTGTTCGTACGTGGATGACATTTATCTGACGGACGACGAATTGTTTCCGCATCTGACCTGAGTAGACCGCATTATTCTTGAATTCGCGGTTCAGGGATACAAAATTAACTTCGCCAAATCTCATATTGCTGAATTTACCGTTTTGTTCTTGGGCTATGAGCTCAACAATGAAGGTAAGGGTTTAGCCCCCATTTTCTGGAGAAATGTGCACTTCTGTGCCCTCCTACTAATCTGAAGAAACTTCAGTCTTTGCTGGGTTTTCTGAACTTCGGACGTACATATATTCCCGAATACGCCCAGCGTATCAAGCCACTGTATGCCTTGATACAACCTACTTTTTCGAAGTCTTGCTGGCTTCCGGAGCATACCTCCATTCTGCAGTCTTTGCAGACAGACCTTCTTGAGTCCAAATACCTTTTGACGCGTGATAACCACACAAACTTGGTGATTAGAATCATTCCAGGGGCAGTGGGTTTCACGTACTTAACCTTTAATGAAGGTGATACAGTACCCATCGCATACAAGTCACATCTATACACCTCCGCAGAAATGCGGTTTTCATCTGTGGAGAAAGTGCTAACAGCAGTGCAAATGGCGATCCTGAAGGAGCGCGCACTGGCACAAGGAAAACGCATTTTGGTGGTAACACCATATCCTGCTCTAGAGGCAGTGACCAAAGCAAGTGTGCCGAACTCTAAAGCATTGCACCCCCGTTGGATTCAATGGGCAACATCTTTGACGTCTCCGGATGTCACTTTCATATTCGATTCTTCACTTCAGACTCAGGAGTTCTTACAGTATGAATTCGTTCATCCTCCTCCTCTGTCCTTATTGCCGCTTGAGGATTACGACTGTGTGATCTATACCGATGGTTCGGCACAACCGGCCACGGGTTCCAAACATGCTTATTCAGCCGCATGTGCTATTGTTGCAGGTACGTTTGTGAACGGAAAGTTCAAATCCACTGTGGTGCATACACAGACACTCGGGGACAGTACCGCACAATTGGCCGAGTTGCGTGCATTGGTGCTTGCGCTTGAGTTTGTAAATCCTGATGTGACCACTTTAATAGTGTGCGATTCTTACTACTGTGTTCAATCATATAATGACAATCTGTTCTTTTGGTCGCAAAATGACTATAGAGACGCTAAAGGCAACACAATCAAGCATAAAATGCTTTGGGTTAGAGTGGCAGAATTACAAAGACGTCTGCCACTCACGCAGGTGGTTCACACCCTAGGCCATCAGCGAGTGGGCGCACACGCTGTTGGTAACAGTCTGGCGGATGAAGCTGCCAGATCAGCAGTACTCACGTGTTCAGTAGCAGCAGTTACTAGATCCATGTCTAAAATAGACACTGATATCTTGGCAGCTATTGCTGCAACAAAAGAAGGAATGAATTACCCTAGAGGTTTCCCTTCCAAATATTCTTACCAGATAGGTCCCGATCAGGCTCCTTATGTAACAATACCTGACGTTGGTGATCGGCTGATCCCCAACGCGGACCGCAGATTTTCCTTGATGGCAGCGGCACATGAAGGCATGGCTTCGGCTCATGCTGGTGTGTCTGCGACAATTTCCATTTTGCAGCAGCGTTACTGGTGGCGTGGTTTATATAAAGATACACGTACTTATGTGCTTTCCTGTGACATTTGTCAACAGATCAAGCCTTCAACGGTCACGCGACCACCGCAGACCTCGCTTGGAATTTCAAACAGACCTTTTGGGTGTGTTTACTTGGATCACTGCGGTCCATTTTCTTCAGACACTGCCTATAAATATATCTTAGTGGCAGTGGACTCGTGCACACGGTTCATCTGGGTCTGGCCACAAAGGAGTGCTGACGCTCGAAATGTCATTAGGGATTTGCGTGTCTTTGTGGGAATTTTTGCATGCGGCACCTTCCATTCTGACCAAGGTCCGGCGTTTGCCTCTAAGGCTTACAAGGACGCAATGGGCTCCTTGGGGGTGCGGGTGAAATTTTCGTCTCCGTATAGGCCTGAGGGCAACTCTATCGTTGAACGAATGAACCGTGACTTAAAGCAATCCTTGACAGCTAGAGTTATAGGTACTGGCAGGAACTGGCTGGCCCACTTGTATACCGTTCAGCGTGCACTTAATAATCTCCCTAGAAGGCCTCTGGGTGGGCGGACCCCTTACGAAATGCTCTTTGGCATACGAATGTTTGTGCTTGACCTTGATGGTCTAGACATGGCGGCGCAATCCGCCAAGTTTGATGTAGATAATCATTCTACTATGTTACAGGACTTACAAGAAGCCCGAAACAAACTTGCAATTGCACATTTGCCTTCAGCCACAGACCCTGCTCTGCAGATTCCGGTTGCCGGCTGGCTTCCGAAGATTGGCGACCTGGTACGAGAGAAGGTGGAGAACAAAAAAGAATTCGGCCCCTCTTTTCGTGCACCGGTTCCAGTCCTGGGCTTGAAGGGGACACGTACAGTCATCTTACCACCGCTTCCCGGTCGCAAGGAAAACAGATACATCTCAGTGGAAAATGTCAAGCTACAACATCTGGCCGATCCTGAATAGTGTCACACCAGCGGTCTCTTGTCCTGCCATTTATCGGACATGTGTTCGCGGCACGCCTGCACGAACAGTCACTGATGTTACCATGGAGATGGTTGATTTGCCTGAAAATATATTTGAACCCCCTGCATCACCCTGCATTGATGAGGACGAATATACTTATCCCGCCACAGAGTCGGTGGCACACCAACCAACAACGCCACTGAGCCCGACACGTTATTCCTTTGACTCGGATTCCAACTCATCAAAGGTCCTGTCCAAGTTTAGTCTTTTTGTATCCTGGTTTAGAGACAATTTTTTGATCCCACCTTGGACATATATTTGGATGGTACTTTTTTGTTTTTTTGTTCATGTCCATTGGCTTTGTCACAGTGTTTTTTCTACTCATCAATGGTCACTATTTACCTGAACGCTCTGCTGTGAACAGTGTGGCTGGAACTTTGGCTCCACATTCCTCTTCACACATCATGAAGCGTGACCACACATTAGTGAACATTTCAGCATTTCCAGTTGCTGATGGCATCGTATGGGATGCGGTAAACTTTCAAATCCATGGCCCGACGGAAATTATTAATGTACCAAATATCCTTCGAGTCTCGATGGGTGATGTAGTAAAAAGTAATATTCATTCTGATGATTGGGATGTGCATGCCGTTGAAGCATTGTTTGCTGATTTAAAATATTATGCTTCCTTTAATGCTGAGGACTTGTATATGAATTCTGCGAATTATGCCGATTTGTATTGCTATCAGCATTGGGGCAATCATTTCCTCCACAAACCAAGTGCACTACGTAGCCCTGTTGCTTACACCCAATGGGAACACTGCCCAAACCCCATACCAGGTAGCTCCCAGACTCTTCGAAATAAATTCACCTATTTTACTGATTTCAATCGATCGAACCCTGGGTCCTATTATTTTAAATTAAAAACCCCATTGACTCCAAAAATAATGTTGACCCACACTAAATTACTTTATTCGGGTCCCTTTTTAAGCGCCTTGGCGGTGGGTGGTTATGAGTATTGGAAAGACACAGTGGATTTGAAATCAATCTGGGGTTCAAAGCCATGGCAGGTGCAGGGCACCGAGGCTTTGCACCGCGCTTGCCTTATCCCAGCCCAAATTATGTTTTTAAATGCTTCCATTTATCAGACCACGTGTTGGGGGTTGGCTTCCGTTAAACAACTAAATGCGCCAGCCATCCCATCCTTGTCGAGTTCGCCAAATGATAGTTTACGATTTAATATATCCCTTTTGAAGTTACAGGCTCAGTTCCAAAACAATTCCTTTAACGTTTCTGCACTGATACAGTCACCCTGGTTGGCATGGCCCATATCATCGAATGCATGCCAGCTGCGTTTCCATGGCACAGTTCCTGGCTACATACAGGACAAGCCTGATCCAAGATTTACTGCAACTCGTACTGTCACCACGTATTCGGTTGGTAAATTATGTAAACAATGGTTACAACATTCGTCCTTAGACTCTGTTAAGAAACATTTGTCTCTCCTATCAGGCACTATTGATTTATCTGACTTTATCTTGGGACCTCGTGGTCCCCGACCGAAGAGATTCATTTATGAAGCTTATAATGAACTCTGGAAGCTGTCACAAATGGAAGCTGCTTCCCGCCTTCGGGAAATAGACCAAGCAAATTTGGAAAAGGTGCTTGCTGTTGTTGACAATAGTATAAATACCCTGTCTTCCAGCATTTACACATTAGAGAATATTGTATCCTCTGTTGTTGATATTGTACAAGATGATGTCTCTATGTTGTATCATGGTCAGAACCAGTTGCGCTCAGTGATGCAGTTTGCCTGGACTTTGCAAACCCTTAAGTTAGGTAAAGTTCCTTGGAATCTCTTGAACACCACTGCCCTTTTCCTGCCTTTTAATTTGACGGAAAAACAGCAGTTCATGTCCATGAAAGATGCATCTTACACCTTGTTACATATCGAGAAAGTTGATCCTTTACCATTCTCTGTAGCGGAACTAGATTCTGCAGTGTAGGTAGTTCATGGGGTTATCGCTTTACCTTTTTCCCTGTTTGAATTTAGCTCGTGCATGAAACATTATCCTGTGGGCCGTTTCCAGCCTTTGGGTAGTGCTTTCCTGCATGAACTCTGGTCCTTGCCTTTCATGTATAAATGCCTTAGAGAAGGCAAGGAAGTGTTTCTCACGGGGGAGTCTTGTGATTCAACTGTGGGTCATTCGCTTATTTGTAAACATATTAAATTGCACGGGGCTTGTAGCGTTTCAGTTCCGAATCTGGCATGTGTGCTAAAGGGTATTCCTGCTCCTGCTATTTCTCCTACTTTTACTTTGCTTACTAACGGTAGCTATTTGCTTTTAAATAACGAAAACTGTTGTGGCCTACAGGCTGGCATTCCGTATATTGTTACGGTCTCACACAGAGTTGTCTGCTGCAAGAATGTGCTTTTTCCTCCCCCTCACGACATCGGTGATAACTCTATTTGGCCTTCCATTCCTACCATGGAGGCAGATTTCAATAAGTTGAGCAGAATAAAGGCCCTATTATTGAATGAGGAGGTTATGCTCACATCCGCCCGGGAGACATTCATTCTCCAGGTGGCGAGTACCCACAGTGAAATACAGGCCCTTTTGAACACTGACTCCCCCAACATTTTGGGGAGTTGATTCATCGTATTTTTAACGCATCAAACACTGAGGGTCTGGTGCACTTTTTTAAGATTGTGGGGTCTGGCCTGGTGTCCACCTTTCAAACTATTTTCGGTGTGATACCGGCGTTCATACATTCTATTTTTTCTAGCGTCTTTGGTGGTTTCCCATTAATCCTCGCTTTGGCGGCTGGTGTCTTGCTGCTGGTCTGTTTTCTGCGCAATGGCTGCGCACCACTAGGCCCTTCTCGATCCCGAACGCCTCCAGCTGCTCTGTGAGCGACTTCTGGTTGGCTTCGATGTTCTGCCCTTGGCAACTATCAGTGTGTCCTACACCCTTTCCTTTCGCTTTGCGTATTTCACTTGCGTGCAACCTGTGATGTCTTGCATCCGCTGTCCGTTCACATGGACCATGGATTATTGCCTCTCCAATTCGTCATTGTCTGTTCCGGATTTTGTTCAGTTGGTGGGTCCCTTAGAGGCCCATGAACGGGACTGTTCCGCTGCTGGCTTTATGATGCGTGCGGCTGCACTGGGGATTTTAGCACAATGGGATATCTGGGCGGCTGCTCAGAATCTCCTACAACAAAGTTATATTGAATATCACGCAAGCTGTCCCGCATTGCTTTTGGATGCTCCATCCTCTGAGGAACATTCCTGCAGCTTTGACCTGTTGGACTGGATGGCGTCTACGTTTTTTGACGATTCCAATGATGTTCTCTTGGACGGTATAGCTTTTTTCTGCTCTTCCACGTTTTTGGATTGATTAACTTGCCGTTCACTGTCGGTGGACTGCCTCATTTCTGCTCAGGTGTTTGGAACTCTGTCTTCATTTCCATCTTGGCCTGGCCGATGGACTGTCCAGGGGAGGGTGTCTTGTGGCTCATGGCCTCCTGGCCTGCCTGGATACGTTGGCAGGCCTGGCTGCCATGATGACTTTTGCGCACGTTACTCTTAGCTGTTGTTCTGTCGCCCTCTGCTACTGCCAAGTTATTTTACAACTGTCTGCATTTTCTGTTTCTCACCTTTTCTCCTATTCCCTTTGGGCTCAGTCTGAACAACAGTTACAAGGTCGAATAACACGTCCCTGGTTCTTACTGATTTGGCCCGTCCCTCGCACCTAGACATAACACCATGTACAGCTGCCATGGAGAAATTAGTGTGCTTTTAATAATGCGGTCGCCCGCTCTAGAGGACACTTGGAGACGAACTTTCCAGAGAGAAGAGCTGTGATTGTCTGCTGATGTAGTTTTGCATCTAGAGACTGAGGTATGGGGGTTCGCTAGTCAAAGCCCAAAGGTCTTCTATTCTCATAATAAACTGGCTTCCAGCACGGGGAGGGTGGTAATGTTAGTTAGACATATATCCACTGCTTTATGAGATGCTTTCCCCGTTCGTATTCTATGGAGTAGTAACTATGCTGATTATATTATTCATATGTATTATGCTATTAGTACTGACACGTGTACTGTATCTTAGAGCACGTAAGTTGAAATAAATATTTTGAACTATACAGTGTCTCTTCTTACGCATGTTGTGGACAGGTACGAGTGTGACGAAAGAGTGTTCTTGCCTCTGCGAGTCCTGAGTGAGAGAGAGATACCGTGTTCTGGGTTGTCCAATCATTGGTACATTAGTGCTAATGGGACGCTAAGGCTAGTTGGGTTGGGGTTTTGGGTGCTAAGGTCTATGGTTGGCTCACCACTATATTCCAAGGTCCTATTATCCTGTGCATAGCTCTGTATGTGCAGAAACCCTATGACAACAGGCTGAAAGGGACAACCATCCTACGCATCCTGACCATCATCGCCTAACAGGCCTACGGCACCAACACAGCGGACAACCAACATCCCACCCCACACAAAGCTGCTGGCTTGGCTGCACCTGTTGGCCCCTGGTACCCCCCAAACAACACCCGCCAGAGTCGGAGGAGTCACACAGCCAGCCACATCCAAGTCCCCCACACCTGTCCTGGACATCACCATCACCCTGGTACCCCAGTCCCCATACGTCCAACACAATGCGCAGGATCCGCTGGAGACCAAGCAAGGACCATACGCCATAGCAGGATGCACGCACGTGTTGGGGGCAATCCACAGCACACATGTACTACCTGTGCCCCCTGGTGACACAGCACACAATGACCTCAACAGGAAGCACATGTCTCACATAAATGTGCAGGCAACAACAGAACACCGTGGAACCTCCAACAATGTCGCCTTCAAATACACAGCCAGTGTGCATGATACCTTCATCCTCCAACAGTCCATCATCAACCAGCGTTCCCAGGATGGCAACAAGGGAAATGCACACCCCCTTGGCAAGTTCGAAATGAACACCCCACACACCTCAACTCCACAACCATGCAACTCACAACTCTGGCAATGCACACGTCACAAAATCACAACCAACATGCACAACAACATGACCACCCACCAGACACAACAGAACAACTTACAATGGTAACATGGGCAAGCCCTGAACATGAGCCATCAAAGGCATGGCACCTCAGCCACATAATAGCCGAATGTGGGGAGAGGTGGCAACCAGGCATGTGTGAAGGATGCAGTAGAACCATGATCGGGAAAGCACACAATGCCAAGAGTGGCGGAGATGTGCTGGACAGACCGCAGTATGCAGAACACACCCATATCCATGGCGACATACACCTCTGGCGTATGGAGTGCAGTGGACAGTGGACGCAACCATGTCACCCCAGCCAGTGGGGGACCTCGCGGAAATGTTGCCTGTGACGCCACCCCCTAAGCGTCACCGGAGTGGGATGGCCCGGCGTAGGCCACGCCAGAGTAGGGGTGTGAATAAAAAGCACGTAGGCCTGGGCGTGGTCCTCTCCCGGAAAGCCCCACGTCTCTGCCAGGGCGGCGCCTCCCACCCCGCCATGAGGCCGATGCCGTCCTTGTGAGCGGAGTTGCCTGTGATGCTGTGCGCCTGCCGGACCCCGGCACGCTGGACCACGAACCCGTCAGGCCCGCCCCTGCGCAGCCAGGCCACACTGATCACCTGCCGACACCGGCGTGTGTCAAGGAGGCCCGCCACGTGCCGGTGCAAGCTCCAAGCCCGAGTCCCGCGACCTTGGCAGCCACCTCAGACCATCACGGCCTCCACGACAGAGGCCCGCTTTAGTCCTTTCTCGTTGATGTACTCTACTGCCGCCTTCGGCCTACTCTTCGGACCAGTAGGTCCCATATGTGAAACTGTGTCCTGAGTCATGAATGGCAGTGACCCCAAATCCGGGCCAGCGGCCACAGCACCAGACCCCCCCCGATCAGTGAGGCATAGTTCCATATGGGCATCTTGCGACACGTGGTGCCACTAACCCTGTTCAACGTCAGCCGGCTACACGTGTTGCCACTAACCCTGTTCAACGCCAGCCGGCTACATGTGGTGCCACTAACCCTGTTCAACGCCAGCCGGCTACACGTGGTGCCACTGAACCTGAACAACGCAGGTCGGTGGGGCCATCCAACCTATGCCCGCGACACTAGGTGAATGGGCCGTGCTGACCGCTGCCTCAGGCCTACACCACGGTCAGGTAAGTCACACATTTGGAACTGAGTCTTGATTACACCATGGCAGTGAACATCATTTAAGGCAGAGAACAATTCACTATACTCCCTTCGATGTGGTGCCAACAAGTCTGTGCATGGCATCACAATCACACGTGTCTGTGGGCCTACGCGGACCACTGCCCTCGGCCTACGCTGCGCACGAGTGGGATCACAGATTTGGAAATGAACATCGGTAATTCAAAAGGCAGAATTCATATCATTGCATGCATTGAGAGGCGTAAGAGGATGACGCGTTGCAGTCCGGAGGGAACAGGATCATCGTTATGGAGGTGATCGAACACTACCGACAACTGCCCTTGTGTCACTAACTCTGTGCCTCGCGAGCCAACGACACGTGGCTGTGGGCCACTGCTGACCGCTGCCTCCGGCCTACACTGCGGTCCAGTGGGTCACAGTCTTGATTTGGCAATGGTGGAGTTCATATCAGTGTACCGGCATCATCGCAGACTGCATCCCCTCACAGCACCTGTGCCACTAAGTCTGTTCCCCGACATTCATGGACACTCACTGGTCGTACATTGGTGGCGTTTGAGTCTATGGACTAGGGGCTAGTTTTCATCCTCATGTAGCTGATACCGAATTGTTGGTGAGGACGAGGGTTGCGCTTTCCACTCCTCCATTTGCTGCTTCCAGATAACATCAGACCTTCCGCATCATGCCCTGGAGGACACCTTCCACTGTCCCCCGCAACCCTCCGCAACATACACCTCAGACATTGATGGGGACCCGCTCAGGTCGCATGGCCCATCTGACTGCACCGCAAGTCACCGTCCCGTGGCTGGGTGCCTGTGCCGGCCGCAGTGCATCCGGGGCCACTAACTCTGTGCTTGTCACGTCTGGGACCCCTTCTTCTGAGACATTGGATGGCCTCTGAAGCGATGGTCTTGGGGTCATCAACGCCATGTGTCTGTGGCCCTGCGCTGTCCGCAGCCTCCGGCCTCAACTGAGGGCCACCAGGGCCCACCCATAGCATCGAGTCCTGACCGGCCCGGACGTCGCATCACCGCAGGAGGCACACGCCACCACCGCAAGCACCACCTCCAACCGCCATCTGCCAGAGTCGAAACTGTGGTCCTGACAGACCTACGGAGTTGCTCAGACCTGTCGTGGATGCCATCATCGGCCTGATACCCTGCTCAGCACTCCAGGTGCCAGTGACTCAGTGCACCGCAAGCCATTGTCCGTTAATGATTGAGTTGTGTGCTGTGGAGAGGTTGCGCAGCAATGTCACCTCAAACAGTGTGGGAGCCCTGGTACGTTGATGGGGGAGATGATGCAGGTCTGACACACCCACTGCACCTGCATCAGGAGTATATATCGAAGGGACACAATCCGAGACTTTTTCTTCACATAAGCGCGCTCATCTCTAGTGCCCCAACCCCAGTGCACTGCAACTCACAGACACTTCTGTTTGCATGTTGGCTGTCCTCTGGACTTTCTCCGGCTCACTCCATGTTGCTCAGCTGTTGACTCTGTTATGCATGTGTTTTCTGTTTCCGTTGCACTGGTGTCCAATGTTCAAGTTGTTGCCAGCACCAAGCATTCCGTGCGGACTGGCTTACACTCACCCCACACACATCCAACATGGATGTATGATGCTACATCGCAAACGATAACATCGCATACCTTTACATCGGCGCCTTTACATCGCATGCAGATTTGCAACGCAAGTATTCACCACGCAAACCATAACTTCGCTTGCGTATTGAAATGCATCCAAAACACATTCACAACGCACACAAACACTCCGCATTCTTTAACATTGCGTTTTTCCCCCAAATACCCCCCTACATAACACAGTACCCTAAAGCCTAAAAAAGTACCCCACACTCCCCTGAGCCCTAAGACCTAATACGCTACGCTTAACACACTGCCCTACATAACACACACTACCCTAAAGGCTAAAAAGTACCCCAAACTTCCCTAAACCCTAATACAGTACGCCTAACACACTGCCCTATACTACGACCACCAGACACTGCCCTAAACCCTAAACACTACACTGTAAGCACAATCTCCAGACACTGCCCTAAACCCTAACACACTGCCCTACACTACGACCACCAGACACTGCCCTACACACTACACTGTAAGCACAATCTCCAGACACTGCCCTAAACCCTAAACCCTAGACTCTAAGCATAATCCCCCTTACCTCTTTCTCCTCGCGTTGTCCCGGTGCTCCTCTGCCTCTGCCCCGGTGCTCGTCCGTGCCGCCCGCCTCGCGTCCATTACACCACATACGATTTAAAAGCGTATGCGTTTTAAATGCGCATGCGATGTAATGGTACGCGGCGTAATGGGCCGCGTCGTAGCGTCGCTTGCGTTGTAACGCTCGCGATGTAAACGCATGCGACAGAACGCATGCGTTGTAGTGGGTGTTCACCGCACAGGCGTCACTGTACATGTGGCCCTGCCAATAAAGGGTCCGGGCGCACGTGCCCGTGGCCAGTTCAACATGATATATGCGTGTGTCCCTGTGGTCTTGCTGTATGCATGAGGGCCCTGGGCCCTAGGACATTACATTGTGCTGTGTACATCGGATGCAGACATGTCACCGCAGGCAGCGGGCTGTAGCTTGGACATGTAGCTTTGTCGTCACCCACTCAATTTGTAAGGGGAGTGGCCGGGGCCGTCGTACGCAGAGCCAACATGGATGTGTGACTGCTATTTGCGCGCCCCTGGGCGTGGTTCTGTACTGTGAATGTGCATCTGCATGTGTCTCTATGGCAGTGTGGGTCTCCTTTGTGGGGTGTGGGTGGTCCCTGAAGGGTGATAGACACCTACGTATGTGTTCTAGTTCACATTCCAGGTGTTCTGCCCCCAAACAGGCCTGTTGGGCCACCTCCTTTTGGCGTTCTGACACCTGGCATTGGGGTGCCATGTGTGGGTGGGTGAAGTGTCGTGAGTCAGCTGTGCTTGTGTGTGCTTCCTGCTGTGTGGTCTGTTGCAGGCTCTGTGTTCTCCTCTGAGTAGCTCGGCTGCCCGGGTCCTGGTGGTGGGTTGCGTGGGATATCCATGGGCTGTTGTAGGGCGTCAGTGTCGACGGTGTGGTGGTCCTCTCCGGCATCGCAGATGTGTTGTCGTCTGTGCTCTGCTGGAGGTGTTGTGTGCCCCTCTGCAATGTGCAGGGGAGATGCATGTTGACATTGTGTTGCAATGTATGTTGGCGCATTGTTCTGGTTTACATGCAGACTGTCTGGCAATGTACATGGTGACTGTTTGGGAGGTGCTGGATTCTTCTGCAGGACAGTGTACATTTGGACTACATGACGGATGTGAGGTCGTACGCGTACATTTCCATTTCACACTTTCCAGCTGTGTCAGGTGTAGTAGGCATGTTTCTGGGCATGTGCGGAGCCAGTTGTGTCCTCTGTTCTGCAGTGTCGGCTATGCGCATTGTACCACATTATCGTCGATGTGGGTGTGCTGTTCTTGCTGTGTGTGTGTGCTGCAGTGTGCCAAGGGGATCTGGGACATGATCCTGGATAATTGTGGGTGTGCAGTGTGCTACACGTCGTTGTGCATGTGTGCCATTGTGCCCATCTCCCCCCGGTCCCTGTTCGTTACACTCCCTGTTGATGTTGTGTCAGGTCCTCTTGAGCTGTGTCCGTACTCCCTACTCCTTGCACCGTCTACACACTGATGACTGTGGCCTGGGTTTCCTCCAGCTCCTCCTGTGGCGCAGGACTGCCACCTCCTGTCGCTGTTGCTGCCTTCCTTTTGGCAGCGGGTTTGTACCTGGTTTAGGTTGTCACGTCCTGCCGGCGCCTCTTGGCCTCCTGGATTGGCCTCCTCGGCACTCCGACTGCATTCCAGGTGGTCTGCTTGTGGGTCAGTTGCTGGTAGTGTTCTGTCACCTCCGCGACGCTGGTCTTGTTTTCCTGCGGTCTGCACCCCGTCTTCCTCTCCCTTTTCTCCTTGGCCTTCCCCGACCCCGTTGTTCCTTGCTGGTGGTCTGTGGGGGTTGTGGGGTTCGCGTTGACCTCTGCGCTGGGTCAGGGTGCATCCATGTTGCTACGTGCTTTGGCTTGTTTCTGTGGTTTTTATGGTGCAATTTCCCGCCAGACGCATGGGATTTGCAGGCCTGTGGCTGCTTTTCGCTACTTTTTGTACCGCGATTGGCCTCATCGCATGATTTCTCGCGTTTCGCATTTTTTCGGCGTGGCGTTGATTTTCACGCTGACATTTGACGAGTTATCTGGTGACTATCGCATGCTACCGCCTTGTTGTGAATTCCACGTTGACAC
The DNA here is from genome assembly GCA_963921515.1 of Calotriton arnoldi. Lineage (NCBI taxonomy): Eukaryota > Metazoa > Chordata > Amphibia > Caudata > Salamandridae > Calotriton > Calotriton arnoldi. Next base: position 661,670 of record CAWUFW010009238.1, on the reverse strand, counting down.
AGGGTTATTTTCCCGCGATAGGCTGCGATATTGAAAGTTGCGTTACGCTACTCTTGCGGTAGTTATCGCACGTTCTTGTGAATATACCCCTATATGTTTTAAAGAAACTCCTGACCCATTTACATCTTTTTCAATAGCTAGCTTTTTATTAGCGTGTTTAAGGAGGAGGAAATCTGATGAATTTAATGTTTATTAAGAGCGGGCATGCGTACTTACGTCCTCTAAAAATACCATATTTAAAGATTTTATATAACAGGGATAAAATGTTATTTCTTTTATAGGATAGTTATTAATTCATTTTTGCTGTTTTAGAGACTCGTGATGAAATTTGCTTTGTCTCGATCTATTAACTATTGAGGATGTATGAATTACACACTTGTATGTATAAATTATGATAGCATTTTACAGTGGGCAGAAGTCAAAATCGATTGTAATCTGTGTTAATGTGATTCGGTTCTTTTAAGATGTTTTTTGTACTTTCATGATCTGTATTTTAAATAGATCGAATAAAGTGATTAAGTAAGTAAGTAAGACTTGTAGCATGTTGTATCTCTGATTTTTGTAGTTGGATGTCATGGTGATCAGTACGTTGGATGTTGTGTCATGGAAGGATTTCTGTGCGTCCTGATAGTATATTAGCAGAGTGTTTATCTCTTCTTCAGAGAGGTGATTATTCGTTCTTTTTTTCCTGTGAAGCTTGTTGTCTCGGGTAGTTGTGAGACTGCTGTTGTAGCTAAGTTGTCTGCTAGAAGGGTGGTCAGTGCACTTGGTAGTGGTCATGTACATCTTCTCAAGGGTGAATAGAAGTGTGATGACTTTCTTCTTGACCCATTCTATGTCTTCCCTGAGTAGTTGAGAGTTGTCATGGATTTGGTTTTTGGGGAGTTTGTGAGCTGGGCATTGGCAAGGTACATTATTGTTCTGTGTAACTGTTTGTGACTTTTCGTGATCTGTCTGCGTTTTTGTTGCTATCAGCTGCTCTTTGTCTGGGAGATGTTTCTTGGTCACTGACCCACTTCCTGTTCTTGAGTTGTTGCTCCTCGGGCTAAGAGAGTTTTTTGTAGCCGGGTCTAGCTGGAATCTCTGTGGGGCTATGTGGACTGCAGGGCTACGATTGTCATTGGGTGGTGTTAGTGGATTTGGGGTCATCGTTGCGAGACAGATTACGGGACGGGTAACTAGGACGATTTGCTGTCCTTGATACTTGCCTTTTTAGGTCATTAAAAAAAAAGTGAAATGCTTGTAGGTCATTGTCCGCTGCTTGGATAAGGATGTTCAAAATAAACAGATAAATAATCAAAAGACTTCTGGTAACAGGTTTTTTTTTTTTTAAACCAACTTAGTTTATATCATATTCCGTGTAATCAACTCAAATAACAAATGTTAGAACAAATGTTAATTTTCTCGTCTTGTTCCAGATCAGTCCCAATGCATTTCGGGCATCTTACACCCTTCTTCTGGGACACTGTAAATAAAACAAATACAACTATTCACATATATTTTAGACATAAGACTGTTTCATTGTCAATCTGTTACACAAGAGTGAAATATTATAAGAACCAAAATCAACTTATAAAGAAAGTTGAAAACATAAGTGTATAGCCAGCATGCGTCCACCAATGGCATCCATGGCCAAAATGATGTTTAAATTCAACAGACACCACAGAAACAGTTGTTTCATGCACCCATGAGTAGCTCTGGGTCTATTGGCTAGAAAACCCATTGGCAGACTAGGCCACATAGTGAATCAATTCAAATCAATATTGCAAATTTATTAAAAACATGGAGGAAATGAAGTGAACTGTGCTACATTTTTGCTGAATAAAAGAAGAAAAAATTGCATGCAAAACAACAACCAGCAAGAAGACATGGCCACCACAAAGAAGGCATGCAGGCCTATGGCAGAAGCACACTGGCTGTCTTCACAAAATGGCCACCAGCCACATGGCCAGGCCACAACAAGAAGCAATAAGCCTACAAAGGGAAGACATGCAGGCCTATGGCAAAAGCACACTGGCTGCCTTCACAAAATGGCGGCGAGCCACATGGCCAGTCCACAACAAGAAGCAATAAGAAAAGGGGAACAAAGGGAAGACATGCAGGCCTAAGGCAAAAGCACACTGGCTGCCTTCACAAAATGGCCACCAGCCACATGACCAGGCCACAACAAGAAGCAATAAGCCAAGAGGAACAAAGGGAAGACATGCAGGCCTATGGCAAACGCACACTGGCTGCCTTCACAAAATGGCTGCCAGCCACATGGCCAGGCCACAACAAGAAGCAATAAGCCAAGGGGAACAAAGGGAAGACATGCAGGTCTATGGCAAAAGCACACTGACTGCCTCTACAAAATGGCTGCTAGCCAGATGGTCACAACAAAAAGCAGGAGGCCTTGAAAACAATGAACACAAGCAGGGCTATCGACACAGTGTTTACAAAATGGCCCCTGGCCACATAGGTAACCAAGGCAAATGCTGGCCTACTATTGCAAAAACACTCACACACTGGCCAGACAAAGGAGGCATGCTAAACAACACATCTTTAATGCAACAATGCCAAAAACGAAAATCCACAGGGCTAAAAAGGTTTGCAAGTTACAACCACACACATCCAACAAAGGCATTAACACACATGAGAAAAAAAGTGAAATAGAACAAAACAAAAACACATTTTGTATTTCAATCCAATGCCATCCATGCCCTAAATGATGCTTTAATTCAACAGACACCACAGAAACTGTTGTTTCATGCACCCATGAGTAGCTCTGGGACTACTGGCTGAGAAAGGCCTGTTAAGAACAAAACGACAATCATGAACATTCTGCGCCATCTTGTCTGATGAAAGTTCCTACGTGCACATAAACTACAGTCATTCTGATTGACCACAGCCATTTTGTACTCTGTTGGTCACCTTCATTTCACCCTGTCCTCTAGCAGCCTTCTGACTCTCTGACCAAACCTGATATGTGTGCTGGGGGCTATAAACTATTTCCACGACAAACATCAACATCACCTGCTGCCTCAAACTCGTCTTTCCTCTCATCCCTGCACAAACAGGTTACAAATACCAAACAGACTCTTGCAAGCATGGTTTATTGCACTGCACACAGCAAGACTTGTTTTTTGCCAACAATGGGACCTGTTTTTATCAACAGAACGGACTCTTAGATCTGGCCGGTCTCACTTGTGTTTAGACCCTGAAGCAAGGTCCAGCTGCAATTAAATTGTCTGTTTGTGACCTGGGCGGGAGGAGAGTTAATGTTGGGCTTGTGTAACCATGTTGATGAAACAATGTTGGGCTTGTGTAACCATGCTGATGAAACAATGTCGGGCTTGTGTGACAACCTGCCCGGGCGGAGACTCCAAGCTTGTAACCATGATAAATGAAACAAATACATTGTGTAAAACCTGTATAAAAGGAAGAGCCAAAAGCATTGCCAGTAGAACACCTCCCTGAAGACATCCTGGTGTCAGCAGTTGACGTGGTCTCCTCTAAGAGTAATAAACCTTTTTCTTGCCTTCCAGCTTCCAGCGCCTGCCTCGTTATTTTAGATAGCGAATCCAAAGTGGATTAAAGGTGACCTTGCGCCGGGCAGCATTGGGGATCTCAGGAGACTCGCTACTTTTCACAAATTGGCGACCCAACGGGGGCCCATCAGAGACACGTGGGTCCAGTAGAGAGGTCCTAACGACGGAGTGAACGACTAAATGATTGGAGTGCACCTGCCTGAAAGAGACCCTCGTCTGGCTGCCAATCGACTGAACTTCACCGGTTCCGAACGGACCTCTCGAGTGACCTGCGGTCCTGACTGGGGCCTTACAGGAACGCCGGATTGATTGTTGGAGTAAGAGGACAACCAGGCGCTGGAAGGGGAATACGAAGAACTGTCCATACGGTCCGGGTAAGGTCGTGAGAAAACATGACTTAAATTGATTGATTGATAGAAATACTAGTATTCCTTTTTGAGTTATTTGAGACATTCCCTGCTTGCAAACAACGTAGAATAGGAATATTCTCTCTTTGCAGACAGCGAAGGACAGGTAGTGCAGACTTTTGTCTAACATTAATTGAGATATTCATTTTGACCGCTAAATACGTCATGCCTGTTTTCTCTAGATTGTTTGATTGTTTTGGACCGGACCGTTTGTTAGAGGTCAGTCATCCGGCACCCCTAACAAGGACATGTACGTGAAATATGGATTAGCCACCGTAGCTTATAGCAAACTATGGCATAAGTACACTAGGAAGGACCGGGTAAATCAGTGGCCACTGACGGGATCTTTCGATCCCGCTAAAATAGAAACGTTAGAATTAGCTCTCCACAAAAAGAAAGCTAGACCAGCCATGTTTGATAGTTTTGGTTTATGGCGAAAAGAGGCAGCTCAACGAAAGAAAAGAGACGAAGCTAGACAAGATAAAGAAACGCGAAAATCAGCTTACCAAGCCTGTAAAAAGTTAGAAGAAGAACTAAAAGAAAAGGAAATCGATAAAAAGGAACAGGAATCAAAAATATCAGGTCAATGCCCTGTTAGAACGCCCTTAACTCTTTACCCCGAGTTACCAGCAAAACAGGGGGTAGATGATGATTTATTGTTAGGTCCCCCAATGATATACATGCCACCCCCTTACGCCCCTACTCATCCCATAGTACAACGCCAGGACCACCAAAGTATAGCCGGAGATGGCACGATCGCCTCAGTCTCCACCGCCTCTGCTCCCACCGAGTCACCCACACCAAATGCCTCATCAAAGGATACAGTAGTAGAGGTAGGATCAAAAGAAAAGGAGCGCCCAGGGTCCCGCGATTAAGTAAAAATGAGCGAGCAGGCATTGATAAAGTAGTTAAATCCCTCATAGATAGGAAGGAGACAGAAGAGCATGTAACTGACATATGCAACTCCTATGTTGAAAACCGCAAACGATACTTTATTGTACGTCTCTGTTACCACACCCTTACTGCATATGAAGAGAAGTACCAAGACGTAGGGCCCGAGCGATTAGTGGCTCTCTAGAGGAAGGTAGACATCGGAGATGAAGGCGACAACGATGTTGCAGAACTATTTTCATCCACACTAGAAGTATTGCGTCACCTCATAGAACAAGGACAGATAGATAGGGACAGGACAACTAAAGTAGCAGGACCCCCAGTGGAAAAACAGATAGCATGATGCCAATAAAAGAAGCTGCCCTTACTGGATACCTCCTAGAGGACAAGGGACTAATGACGATATAAACCATCAAGACGCTAGAGGAAGGGTGGTCTACAATTGGGTGTATCAGCCATGGGACAGACAGGACATCCTGACCTTCCGTAAATCTTTGCCGGATTTACGAAAGAACCCCACCGCCTTTTACACCGAGCTAGGTACCGCTCTGGGATCAACAATAATGACACTTGCCGACATAGACTTGTTCTTCGGGTTATGTTTGCCAGCAGATGTGTGGAAACAGGTTAGGAAAGTAGACCATACCGAACTGTTTGGTCATACCTGGGAACAACTCGACACACTAGATAAACAGCGGAACCCTGGTCAAAAACCAGTTAAAGCAATATTAGACCTCCTGACAAAATAGTGCAGAAAGTGAAAACGCTGATCCCAGAGAAAAAGATAGACTGGTCCATAGTAACCGCATGCCGCCAGAAACCACAAGAGGACGTCTCAGAGTACTTTTCCAGATTTGAAACTGTGTTCTCTGATTACAGTGGACAAGACATGTCCACTGCAACCGGAACCACTTATTTGTGTAGAACTACGTCAAAGGATTACTGCCAGATGTATCCCAGAAACTACAAGCCAGCGAAAGTAGTTGGGCAGCATCTAAACCGACGGCCATTCTCCAAATGGCCCAGTACTACGAGCATCAGAGAAACGAAAATGACAAGGGCTACAGAAAGGAAAAAGAAGGACTTGAAGGAAAGGGTAATGATAGCACAACTCCAGGGGGCGAATACAGGAAGGGAGCAATATAGGGGAGGAAACCAGCAGAATACCCCTAGAGTACAGCCCCCTAGGAACAATCCATCTACATCATATGTAGGACGCCAAGACCTAGGACAGGATCAATGTGCATTTTGCAAAAAATATGGACACTGGAAATCCCAATGCCCGGCTTTGATAGGAGCTGCTAGGGGCAGAGGGGCGAGGGAAATAGCAAGTGGACAGAGAGGAAGAGGACGTGGAAGAGGGTACGCGAGTGAAGCAAGCGAGGAAAGGCCAGGAAGAATTAACGCATTTGACCATCCCAGACAGAATCAGTACCAACAGACAGATTATGACAATACGTACGACTTTGCATAGGACAGCAAGGGGCAAGGAAGGGATCCAGTCGAGCTCTGCATTGATCAGCAAGGCCCTTATGTTACCGCTGAGGTCCTGGGCACAAGGTCGCCATTTTTGGTAGACACAGGAGCAACACGTAGTGCACTATCCAAACGACTGATTCCAAGGGCACCCTTGTCAGGCTCACATGTGACCTCAATAGGATTTGACGGTACGCCCTCCACCAACCCTTTGTCCCGACCCATCCCTTTTAATCTTGACAGCAATGGCGTCGAAACGACATTCCTCCTCTCATCTAACACCCCAGACGCCATTATGGGCCTCGACCTTTTGAAACACTTCCATGCGACTATCAGATGCTCACCAGACGGAGTGCGTGTCATCCTGTATGACAACCCCCAACGCCATAGAGAGAACCCTTTTCAGCACATGTTTCCATCTCTGAGACTGACACATCCCTACTGGACACTTTGCCATCACACTTATGGGCTAGGGCTGATTCAGACGTAGGACGAATGATGATTGACCCAGTACACGTAACAATACGACAGGACGCAACCCTACCGAAGGTACCGCAGTACAAAATATCGCCAGAGGGTGAGAAAGCACTAACAGAGATCATACACTCTTTGCTAGAGGCAGGGGGTGGTAGAGGAAGTAGTGAGCAACATTTGTAACAGTCCCATACTACCGATTGTAAAGAGACAGGGAGAGGGAGATGGGAAAGCCTACCGCTTCATCATTGACCTGCGGGAGGTAAACAAAATCGTAGTACCACAATACCCAGTAGTTTCCGACATCACGACAATTTTGACTTTAATCCCCTCCACTGCCACCACCGTCACTGTGATCGACCTCAAGAACGCCTTCTTTTCCATACCTATACACGAGGACAGCCGCTATCTTTTTGGATTTACCCTAAATTCGCGTTCGTATAGATTTTGTAGAGCACCTCAGGGGTACACAGAGAGCCCAAGTATCTATAGCCAGGCGCTTAAAAGACAGTTGGACGCCATACAATTGCCAGATGGAGTGGCACTAATACAATATGTAGACAACATCCTTCTAGCAGCAGACACCATACCAATAGCCGTCACAGCCACCATCAAACTACTCCATTTCCTTGCTGAGAATGGTCACAAGGTCTCCGAAAGAAACTGCAGTTCTGTAAATCACAAGTGACCTATTTGGGTCACCTTTTATCAAAAGAAGGGAGAAAACTCACGCCTGACAGGATCCAGACAATTCTAGGCACCCCTGTCCCCAAAAATCAGAAGCAAGTCCGCTCTTTGATAGGCCTCACCTCGTTTTGCAGACAGTGGTTACCGAACTTTAGCCTCATTGTCAAACCCCTTCTCTCCCTCCTAGCTAAGGACATCCCTCACCTCTCCCCTGGACCCCCGAATGCCAGACAGCCTTTAAAGAACTACGCAATACCCTTTGCTCAGCACCAGTCCTAGGAACCACAGATTACTTCAAACCATTCTTCCTCTACACACACGAAAGGGAGGGAGGTGCATTGTCTGTCCTAACACAATCAATTGGTCACAAACAACGCCCTTGTGCATATTTTTCCGCCAACCTCGATCCAGTAGCCAGAGCACTGCCAGCGTGCCTGCGCGCTGTGGCAGCTGCAGCAGTATCAATACGCCAGAGCGAAGGAATAGTGCTCTCCAATCCAGTCACTGTTTTAGTACCCCATGCAGTCGACACACTACTGAACCAGACCAAAACCCAACACTTGACTAGCGCCCGACTGACAGGATATGAGTTGACCCTGCTAGCACCGCACATTACCCTAAAGCGATGCACCACCCTCAATCCAGCCACGCTGTTACCCCTACCCGAGAACGATCCTAACGTGGCTCCACTACACGACTGTGTGACACTAACCGATGAACAAACAAAAAGTAGAGTAGACCTCAGAGACACCGCCTTTCTAGAGCCAGATGGAGAACTATGGGTGGATGGTTCGTGCATCAAACTCCCGACGGCCCCACCTCAGCTGCATACGCTGTCACCACAGCCCGAACCATTCTAGAAACAGCCCGTATTGCCCAACGTTCCGCCCAGGCAGCAGAACTCATTGCCCTCACACGAGCATGTATTTTAGCAGCTGGCACGACAGTTAACATATACACCGACAGCCAATACGCCTTCGGGGTGGTTCACCATTTCGGGATTCTATGGAAAGAAAGAGGGTTCCTGACTTCACACGGTACACCCATCCTGCATGGAGATTTAATCTCCGCCTTGACGGAAGCAGTCCTCCTCCCCAAAAGCTAGCAGTGATAAAATGCCAAGCACATAGGAAAGTGACAGATCTCATTGGACAGGGAAATGCGCTAGCAGACGTTACTGCCCGAGTCACGGCAGAAGACAGAACTATGACACGAATGTATGTGACCAGGTCACAAGCTGAACAATGGACTGATGCTAGGACCACTGTAAGGGACATACAGACTACAGGCACACAAGACGAATTGACCGAGTGGGAAAAGGTGGGACTAAAAGACGAGGAAGATTGCTGGAGAACTAAAGACGGAAATAAATGGCTGTTACCCAATGCCTACCTCATCCCCATATTGACCATGGCACATTTACCAGCACACATAGGCTCCACCCCCATGATTGAACTAATCACAAGAGTATGGCATAATGTCAAGATAACAGAATCTGCAAAGCGCCTAGTACAACAGTGTATAGTATGCCTACAACACAACCCAGGGAAAGGGACAGTAGTACCACGGGGAGGGTTTGGAGTCCCTGATCACCCCTTTGAAGTCCTTCAAATGGATTACATCCAACTAGAGAGATGCCATGGTCTAAAATATGTCCTGGTGGTTGTGTGCGCTTTTAGCAAATGGGTGGAGGCATATCCCACCCGCGACAATACTGCCATAGCCACTGCAAAAGTATTGTTGAAAGAATTCTTCCCCCGGTACGGCCTTTGCAGAATTTTATGGAGCGACAACGGCCCACACTTCGTAGCCGAAGTGATACAGAACATACTGAAAGGGTTGGGGGTAAAACAAAAATTCCATGCCGTCTTCCACCCCCAATCAGCGGGCCTGGTAGAGAGACACAATGCAACATTGAAACTAAAGCTAGCCAAAATAGTTGCCACAACCGGGTTGAAATGGCCCGACGCCCTTCCATTGGCATTGCTATCAATGCGCTCCACCCCGACCAAACACAGACTGACCCCGTATGAAGTGGTCTTCGGCAGGCCTATGAACATTTGGGCGGCACCAAGACCCACCTCCATTAACGATGTCCCGAACATATTAATGTCAGACTATCTGCATAAATTGACAAACGAGCTAACAATTATCCACCAACAGGTGCAGCAAGCCTTGCCTGACGTATCCAGGGGGCCAGGACATGTGATAAAGCCTGGGGACTTCATCCTAGTTCGCAACTTCCAAAGAACGAAGAATCTGGAGCCCAGGTGGACGGGCCCCTGGCAAGTCTTGATCACCACTCGAACTGCCCTCCGAGTGGAAGGAAAAAGAAATTGGCTGCACGCCCACCACTGCAAGAAAGTCCCTCCAACGCTGGCAACCTGTGAAGAGGTGGAGGTGCAAGAGAAGTACTCGCAAAAGACCGACCAGCTCTGAGTTGCTACCCACAAGAAGACACCCTCCAACTGTCTGAATTTCCCGACCCCACGGTGCCATCCAAGGAAGGGTACAACCTAAGATCGACAAAAAGGGGGAGCTCCAACAACCAGGCCACTAACTGAGTCAGAGTCTCAGATCGGTAGCACAGCCAAACAACGCTACCAGGAAAAACACCAGACAAAAGTCTGTGGTCCTAACAGTAGGTGAGCTCCTCGAAGATGATGGAAGAAACGGAACACCTGCAAAGCCATCGCAAAGACACCAAGACTTTTGAACTGCACAGTACAAAGACAATTGCACTTGTAGCTGCATTTCTCACCTGCCTCCTACTAATGGTCACACTCTGGATCATTGAAGAGAATGCACCTGCATACAGAACATTGTCACTAACCATGCAACCAATCACAAAGAAAGAACACTACCTGGTATCACTACCGCCACATCTCCGAGAACGACGCAAAGAATTCTGGAATAATTCTTTCGTACAGATGCTGCACCAGCACAATCTTGCCACCAATGCCACTAACTGTTGGGTCTGTGGGCTGCTACCACATGCCACTGAACATTCCATCCCTTTCATCCCTTCACCCTTTTCTGTTCATGGATCTTGCCTTGCCTGGATGATGCTCCTACAAGAAAGTTACAAAGACAATGCCACTTCCGATGGGACAATCGCTCAGTTCTACAACGAGTTCTGGCTAAACCAAACAGGAAGAACAGCAGCTCCCTTTGCCCTCACACCTCCAATACGACATTCCCAATGAATGTCCCCTCCAAAGAACGAGTGGAAATACAAGTGTTCAATAATCCTGTCAGAGCCACATTTTCCTACCTGAAGAAAAGAACTGCTGCAACACTGACTGTGGCCCTATCTGTGGTGAACGTCTCTGGCCTTGTATGCATTGAAGGCCGTGGGACTAAGAATGTGGGTCACAGCACTTGTAACATTGTAAGGACTTTGAACACTGCCAACCCTCCAGCATTTGTTGCATCACCCAATATGTACTTTGTCTGTGGAACCAAAGCCTACACCTGGCTCCCAAGAAACTGGGGGCACGTGCTACATCGCTTTGTTTTGCCACCGACCTACACAGCCCCTGCAGAGCATCATCGAGAAAAGCGTTCTAAAGACACTGATCAAGCAGACTCTGCCGCATCACAGTTCGTTGACGCAGCAAAAGGGCTCGGTCCCGCTATGGGGTCCGATGGCAAACAGCCGAGCCATCAGACATCTGTCTCAAGCGGTAGAAACCGCCCTGAACGTCACAGCTGGCATCCTCACCAACAACACTGCCGAGCTTCAAGCGGTCCGTCTGGTGGCCCTACAAAACCGCATGGTCCTGGACGTGGTACTAGCGGATCGTGGAGGAGCATGTCGCATCATTGGTGCCAGTTGCTGCATATACATCCCTGATTATTCAACCTCTGTCTATGAAGCAATCGAACATCTCCACAGACTGTCTTCAGAAATTCATCAAGGATCAGAGACTTGGACAATTGGAAGTTGGCTTTGGGGCATCTTGAAGGACTGGGGTTGGAAAATATCAATGTTTCTCTTGGTCCCAGTATTGGCAATATGTGGTTGCTGTTTGGGTGTACACTGTATACCACCTTTGTGTTCTCTTTGCATAAGTGCCTTGCGCCCTAAGAATATGGACACTCAGTTAACAAAAATGAGAGTAATGTATGAACAAGAAATACAGGACATTATGGAGATCGAAATAGACTGACGAGATGGCTAGTTATGTTCAAAGGGGCGACTGTTAAGAACAAAACGACAATCATGAACATTCTGCACCATCTTGTCTGATGAAAGTTCCTACGTGCACATAAACTACAGTCATTCTGATTGACCACAGCCATTTTGTACTCTGTTGGTCACCTTCATTTCACCCTGTCCTCTAGCAGCCTTCTGACTCTCTGACCAAACCTGATATGTGTGCTGGGGGCTATAAACTATTTCCACGACAAACATCAACATCACCTGCTGCCTCAAACTCGTCTTTCCTCTCATCCCTGCACAAACAGGTTACAAATACCAAACAGACTCTTGCAAGCATGGTTTATTGCACTGCACACAGCAAGACTTGTTTTTTGCCAACAATGGGACCTGTTTTTATCAACAGAACGGACTCTTAGATCTGGCCGGTCTCACTTGTGTTTAGACCCTGAAGCAAGGTCCAGCTGCAATTAAATTGTCTGTTTTTGACCTGGGCGGGAGGAGAGTTAATGTTGGGCTTGTGTAACCATGCTGATGAAACAATGTCGGGCTTGTGTGACAACCTGCCCGGGGCGGAGACTCCAAGCTTGTAACCATGATAAATGAAACAAATACATTGTGTAAAACCTGTATAAAAGGAAGAGCCAAAAGCATTGCCAGTAGAACACCTCCCTGAAGACATCCTGGTGTCAGCAGTTGACGTGGTCTCCTCTAAGAGTAATAAACCTTTTTCTTGCCTTCCAGCTTCCAGCGCCTGCCTCGTTATTTTAGATAGCGAATCCAAAGTGGATTAAAGGTGACCTTGCGCCGGGCAGCATTGGGGATCTCAGGAGACTCGCTGCTTTTCACAGGCCTATTGGGAGACTACTGGGCTATATAGTGAATTAATATTGCAAATTGATTTCAAAACATGGAGAAAATATAGTGAACTGTGCAACATGTTTCCTTTATAAAAGAAGAAAAATTACTTACAAAGAAACAACTAGGCCCCTCAGGGGTGTGGAATTTAATAAAATATCTACTTGTCCATGGGGCAGGTTGCTTCATAAATCTACTTGTCCTGTAACAAAATCTACTTGTCCCTTTGGTGCCATGTAGTGCGGCGACAAATTATAGCAGCAATCTCAACATATAAGAGCTCTGATATAGCCTCTCTGATTATGCCAAGGCTCATTCCATAGTAGTGTTTGAATACTTGCAATCCCCTTATGTTGCCACGTTTCCGCAGATCTACATACTGGGGCTGAAGGTAAGCAATAGTTCCAGGGCTAGAATGCACTTTTGAGTCTGTGCAAACCTACTAACTTGCATGTTTTAAGGGTTTTCAACAACACTTCTCTAATCTGTTCCCATACTGAGAAATGTTGGAAATTTACTCCTGACAATGGCAGATGTAAACCGTCTTCCAGAGTTGGGAAAAAAGTGGTTAGAGGGAAAGTGAACTTGCAAACAGTCAGATTTTCGCATCAGCAAATCTACACATGCATATTTGCTTATGCTAAAATGTAGTTCCCAAATATTTTCTAGGAGTACTATTTCTTGTCCTACTTCTGTAAATTCTTGGGAATTCACGAAAGCCGTATAGGTGCACTTAATGCAATGACATATACCATGGGTGCACTTTTGAAACTTTCTTTAATAATTGGGCCCCTAATTTGGTCTGGCGTTGACCGTGACCTTTTGAGATTATTAAAATTCTGTCCCTCTCTGTATCGTCTGGCTTCACTGTGAGTGACAGCATTCTGCTCTTTCACAAGGAGCATATCAGCACACACAGTAGTTTTGTTCAGTGCCAGTAACTACTGTGGCAGTGTGCGCCTTTTGAGACCAAAAACAACTTTTGCCAATGTTTGTTATAATGGTGAGGGCCCGGCCACTCCCACACCAATAAGGTTTTACAAAAACCATGCCAAAACAAGTCACACATTGACAAAACTAAAAAGCTGACCACCAATTTCAGACCTGCGGGTTTTGCCACTGCTTGTTTATTTTTGTTTCCCATAATCTTATTGAAACTGATTACACTGATTTTCCGTTATGAATAGTTTTGGGAAATTCTAGCATGCATCAACACGTCACTAAATGATGCTGCAAAGAAATGGTACCTAAAATTTTACAGTGCTTTAGCCAAATGTTTTTTTTTCTGCTTTCATTTTTTCATGAACATTTTATTTTGAAAGCAAAGAATCATCAATCTTGCAAATATTTGCATCAAATCAGAGAGCATTTTGGGAGCATTATACATAGCCTCATATTGCTAAACTTTGAAAACGTGTGTACACATTTGTATACTGGAACCACTGTCAGTTGTGTAGTCAGAGCTTACAACATTTACTTACAGCGCTCACCCTAATAATAGAGGCTTTCTATTAATGAACCATAAATATAAGTTTGAACAGTATTAGCATATGGGCAAAAATATTACCTTAACCGCTTAACTGCTTAGAACGTTCCGCGCCAGTGCGGAACGTTCTATTAAGCGGGCGGGGCCGCGTCGGCCAACGGACGTGCGCAGCACTACCGAGGTAGTGCTCGCGACGGCCGTTGGCCGACAGAAGCATCGAAGGGGTTAACTGCAAACAGTGCCCTTCCCTGATCCATAATGTGGTACTGCAAACTGGCAGCCAAAGGGTTTATGCTGCAGGGGGTTGTGCCTACTTGTCCCAAGGACAAAATACACATGAAAACTTGTTGCCCTTGACCCCAAACAATATGTCCTTGGCGTCGGGCTATAGGAATTCCATATCCCTGCCCCTACTGAAACTACAGGCCACCCACCACAATACATTTTAAAAAATCGATGAAAAGTACAAATAAATCTAGGTGCAAGGCCCCAATCAAACAAACAACACCAGTTTTCCAACTTACTTGTGAAATCTCAAATTCAAAGTCCTCAAATTCAATGATATATTATGCAACAGACACAAAGAGTGATCCTTCCAGCTCCAAATCCAAATGAAAAGTGACCAGGCGATGGACAAAGCACTGGGGGGAGCCTGTTGGACAGGAACAGGAAGTTGGAGCCTCTTGGACACTTCCTTTCTCTTGAAAAAAAAGTTTAAAAAAAGAAAAAGGACTCCTTGCACAAAAAAGTATAGCCAAATGTCAATTTGAGGAGTTTTTTTTACTCCAAATCGTCATTTCGAGAATGTTTTGATGCTGCTCAGGGAGAGAACCTTCTCCAGAATGCAGTCGTGGTAGATCCTGCACGTTCGGGATCACGTTCTTCACAAAACCCCCACTGGAAGTCCGCTGGCGTGCCCGAATAACGTGTTGGCGACCACAAACTCTCACAGGACCATGCGGCCGCCTAGTAAATCTCGCGGCGCTCGCGACCGGCTCGGAAAACTCGTCAGCGATCGCGGGCACCCGGTAAGTTGCTCCAGCATGCGTGAAAACGCATTTTGGATGCGTGAACTCCGCTCTGCTGCGGAGTGCGGAGTTTTTCGGCAACTTGGCATTCTATGCGGAACGCGGAGTTGCCAAAACTCCGCAAACTCTGCGAGCGGAGCGGAGTTTTACACCCAGGGTGTAAATCATAATTTGGGCACATCAATGGTGGTTCGTGGTCGTTTTTATCACTCAGGAGGAGTAAGCAACGGAGTTGGAGATATATATATATATATATATTGGTGTTGCAGAAGGCCTTCAAGGTGTAGTGTTGGCTGCTTACAGGCTGGGCCCTGCAGCAACTCTACACCGCGCACAGAGTTTTTGTTGCCTGTGGGAGCTTAGTGCAGGGCCTGACCATAGGCCAGGCCCTTCGGCCAATGTCCAACTCCCCTGCCACGCATGGTTAAAGGTCGGCAGGGGTTGGCTGCCCATGTGGGGGTTGGGCACAGGGCCTGACCACAGGCCAGACTCTGCGGCCAACCATCGCGACCTTGTGCAGCGGAGTTTATCTTTATGTGAGCTAATAAAATATTACTTTTAAAAAAAAACAGATATTCACTGAAAAAACACAAAGGTTAATGTGACATTATAATTAGGAATTGTTACCATATTTTACTTTACATAAAAAAACTATAAAAATTAACTGAAAAAACCAAAGATTATAGTGACGTTATAGTTAGGTGAAAATGTCAGTGACAAAATAAAGCTTTGAACTAAACAAATACACAGAAATTAACCAGTTATAGTTAGCAGAGCTTACTATAACCTGCCCCCGCCATTCATTGCTTATGACCTCACATATTGCATCAATCATGACGTTACATACTTTTGTACACATTACTCTATAAAGAAGTATGGCATTGGAGGTATGAAAGTAAGTACCAAATAGGTGAGTAAACTATAAAGAATCATTAATGTCATCACACATACAACCCCCTAAGGTGAAGTAAGCCAATGTTATGTGCAACATTGACCCTATACCATATACGTCATTGGCAGCTGAGCTCATGTTGGCAATCAGGCCACACATAGATGGGTAACATCTACTGTACATGGTCTTCAATCTATACACAACTGTTCAGAGAAAACCAACTTCCTCCAAACATTTATGCCCTGTAACATAACTAATGCCCTACTACAAACAGCCTTTAACCTGTACCAAACCCTTCACAGTTAGCAAACCTCTTGTGAAATATGAAGCAGACATGAGTAGAAAAGTGGGTACTATAAACAGTATTTACACTATGCAGAGACCTTACCCTCTATCACACTGTTTGCAGACAGCCAAACTCTCATCTCATGAGGAATACACCACAGATTATTAAAAAGTATCTACTAAGTACAGAGTTCACTCTATGCAAAACCAATCCAATGAGAGACTACTTACTGTAAACAACCAAGGCCTGAAGGTGCTAAAGGTCATATTGCCCACAACCTTCATACTCTATTGAAAATGTTATAGATAGATCACCTTCGGTGGCTTAATAAGCACATGTACATGGGTAAATATTTGGTGCACACAGTCACCTGTTATATGAAGAAATTGTCATGCTGAGACAATTATCTCAAAATACTCAAGGCTACTTACATTACTTAGTATCCACTACATAGAATCTATGCCCTGCTGCAAACTTTTTTAGCAAAACCAAACAACGTGTGTCCAACATACTGGACACAAGTTATCAACTATCACCTGAACACAGCGTTAGTCCTGTACACAAACATTCATAACGTGCTTAACATCGATACACACCGATGACCCATTAGTACCACAATCATTTTGTAAACACTTATACCCATTAGCAGGAAAGAGGCTGTACAAAAGTATGTAGAGGAGCAGGATGATACTTATGCCTGTCCATATGTAAATAGTAAAACAAACTTACACACTCATTGGGTGATGTCATCAGTCAGGTCATCAGTGCTGTCATAAATTATGTCATTTGAGATGTCACCAGTGATATCATCAATTATGTACTAGAACATATCATAGGTGATGTAATAAATGAGGTCATAAGCAGTGCATGGCGAGGTCATAAGTTATAGTTATCTCTGCTAACTATAACTGGTGAACTTTAGTGTTTTATTTTTAGTTCACGTTGGCAATGAAATTTTCACCTAACTATAATGTCACTTTAACCTTTGATTTTTCAGTGAATTGCTAAGTTTTTTTAAAATGTAAAGTAAAATATAATAACAATTCCTATCAATAACTTTACTTTAACCTTTGTATTTGTCAGTGAAATATATATATATATATATATATATATATGAGAATACAAAGTCCTGAATTACCTCTTCTGGTAACACAAAAACAGGTACGGACCACAGATGTGGAAATTCAAATACAGTGCTTTATTGCAGTTTTCAGCATGACGCGTTTCGGCCGCGTTACCACAGCCTTGATCACATAACGCACCGGAACCAAAACTCTCATTTTATAGTGATACACATCCCATTCCGGTTTCGACCCCTGGGCTTTTAATAAAGCTAGTAAACATACTATAATGTCATAACCAACTCATAGGGCTCCCTCTATCATAATGAAATTATGTAAAACTAACAGTATAAACACATCATTACTGTTGAATTGATCTAATAGATTAAAATATCATTATCAGCACATAATTGCTGACGATAAAAACCAAGGGGTCGATTACGATGGCGGTCGGAAAAACATACCGACCGCCATGGTAGCGGCAAAAAACCGCCCGCATGGCCACCGGGAAAAACGCCGGACACATTACGATGAACCGCCACAATAATCCGTCCGCGGCGGCGGGAGACAACGAAAAACCGCCCGCACACGCCGGACCAGCTGAAAATCCGACCGCAACGGCCGGATACTCAGCGGAAAAGCCAAGAACAGCCGCCATGCACATGGAGTAACCGCCCGTGACATTATGACATCCCCGCCACCACCATGGTACCCACCTGTGAATCCGACCGCATCGTGCGCGAACAGCGATGAATCCGATAGGTGGCGGAAGGGCTGCAGCATAGCCACCGCTGCCGAGGAACCGCTGCCGAGGAACCGCAAAAAAAATGGCGGACGTTGAAAAAAAAAAACAAACAAAAAAAAACAATGCACACACTGAAGTAGACCTGTCCCAACACAAACCAAAAGTGCCCAATGACAACAGCCCCAGAAAGTTCAAAATAACCAATCACAGGACAACACACACAACACACCTGACAGCAATATACCAGCTTGCCACACCCCCCATAGCCGAGCATAAAACTAGCCCCTCCCTGACCACAATCCTTTGCTACACTCCACAACTGAAGGTCCCAACCCCAGAGAACAAAGGAGAGGCAAACCTGCACACAGCACCACCACAACACACACACCACCTACACCACCCACAACACCCACACAACTGCACCACAGAACATCTGCACAGCACACACCATGGCACCACACAAAATGCCAAAATTCACTGATGCAGAGCTTGCAGTCATGGTAGATGAGATAATAAGAGTTGAACCACAACTCTATGGCAACATGGTCCAACACACCCCATTAGCCACAAGAACCCAAATGTGGGTGAGGATAGTCAATAAGGTCAATGCAGTAGGGACCACCCCCCGCAACAAGCAGGAAATACAGAAGCGGTGGCATGACCTGAAGACCGTGGTGAAGAGGAAGAGGGCCAAGAACCGTCAGCTGGCTGACGGGACTGGTGGAGGCACTCCCATCCCACCCAAACCATACAGTCCGTGGGAGGAGAAGGTCCTTGGAATCCTACATCCAGAGAGTCTTGAAGGAATCCGCGGGGGACTGGAAGATGGTAAGTACAAACCAATGTATATCATCACATTGCCATGTACCGTCTTGCACAAATTCAAACCTACAACCCCTAGGCCAAAGGACATTCGTCTGACCCACAATACCCAAAACAGGTCACACAGATGTAAGCACCACTAAACCTGAAAAAGCACAAAGCTAAACAAAACCAACTGGGATGCATGTGTACAGACAAAAAGCACTACAACTCCCAACAGGCCCCCTCTCCCACCCCTCAGCAGGATGGAGCACCCCACCCAGAAGCATGTGTCAGCCATTGAATGCACCCCCACCACCTAACAGGTAGGTAGCCATCTTCACAGGGATGGGGAATGTGTATCTGGAGGCAGCACTACAACTCCCAACAGGCCCCCTCTCCCACCCCTCAGCAGGATGGAGCACCCCACCCAGAAGCATGTGTCAGCCATTGAACGCTCCCCCACCACCTAACAGGTAGGTAGCCATCTTCACAGGGATGGGGAATGTGTATCTGGAGGCAGCACTACAACTCCCAACAGGCCCCCTCTCCCACCCCTCAGCAGGATGGAGCACCCCACCCAGAAGCATGTGTCAGCCATTGAATGCACCCCCACCACCTAACAGGTAGGTAGCCATCTTCACAGGGATGGGGAATGTGTATCTGGAGGCAGCACTACAACTCCCACCAGGCCCCCTCTCCCACCCCTCAGCAGGATGGAGCACCCCACCCAGAAGCATGTGTCAGCCATTGAATGCACCCCCATCACCTAACAGGTAGGTAGCCATCTTCACAGGGATGGGGAATGTGTATCTGGAGGCAGCACTACAACTCCCAACAGGCCCCCCTCTCCCACCCCTCAGCAGGATGGAGCACCACACCCAGAAGCATGTGTCAGCCATTGAACGCACCCCCACCACCTAACAGGTAGGTAGCCATCTTCACAGGGATGGGGAATGTGTATCTGGAGGCAGCACTACAACTCCCAACAGGCCCCCTCTCCCACCCCTCAGCAGGATGGAGCACCCCACCCAGAAGCATGTGTCAGCCATTGAACGCTCCCCCACCACCTAACAGGTAGGTAGCCATCTTCACAGGGATGGGGAATGTGTATCTGGAGGCAGCACTACAACTCCCAACAGGCCCCCTCTCCCACCCCTCAGCAGGATGGAGCACCCCACCCAGAAGCATGTGTCAGCCATTGAACGCTCCCCCACCACCTAACAGGTAGGTAGCCATCTTCACAGGGATGGGGAATGTGTATCTGGAGGCAGCACTACAACTCCCAACAGGCCCCCTCTCCCACCCCTCAGCAGGATGGAGCACCCCACCAGAAGCATGTGTCAGCCATTGAATGCACCCCCACCACCTAACAGGTAGGTAGCCATCTTCACAGGGATGGGGAATGTGTATCTGGAGGCAGCACTACAACTCCCAACAGGCCCCCTCTCCCACCCCTCAGCAGGATGGAGCACCACACCCAGAAGCATGTGTCAGCCATTGAACGCACCCCCACCACCTAACAGGTAGGTAGCCATCTTCACAGGGATGGGGAATGTGTATCTGGAGGCAGCACTACAACTCCCAACAGGCCCCCTCTCCCACCCCTCAGCAGGATGGAGCACCCCACCCAGAAGCATGTGTCAGCCATTGAACGCTCTCCCACCACCTAACAGGTAGGTAGCCATCTTCACAGGGATGGGGAATGTGTATCTGGAGGCAGCACTACAACTCCCAACAGGCCCCCCTCTCCCACCCCTCAGCAGGATGGAGCACCCCACCCAGAAGCATGTGTCTGTAAGTAAAAACCAAAGTGACACTGCACAGGTAATCAGACAGTGCATGTACACCACCATCACTCAACAAAAGCATTGGGAGACATGACAACATGAGGCTCTACTTCACCCAAAAATAGAAAAGTAAAGCACAGCCATTGACAGGATGCAGACAGCTCAGCGTACGTAACTGTGACAGAAACAGAACTGTGACTCTCAACAAATATGTCCAAGTAAACGGGCCTCTGACATGCATCACCCAGACTTCCCTCTGTAGCGTACATGGGAGCTGATTATGAAGGACCATGGGAAAACCAAACTAGCATGGTCTGCTGTATAAAGAAATACAAGCACAGGACATGTCAACGGTATGCATGTGATGACAATGGCTAGTCCATGCACACAGGTAATGTCTGCCAGGCAGAGTGATCAGCAAAGATGCTGAACATCAACTTGTAGTCATGCCAGTTGTCAGATGACAACCTCACATTGATATCACCAATACTAGACGTGTGGCATGCTAACCAATCACAGGTCACACCATTGTGAAATGATGAATGTAACTCCACTTCATGGCATGAGGCACATCACTGTGCAGACATACAATGTGTGAAAAAGGCAACTGTGTGTAGCATAACATGTAAATAAGAGACATCAAACACAGCAACCCTGAGGTGTGTAAGGCAATTACCATCTACTTCCTGTCCCACAGGTGACCAACAACTGACTGCAGAGGACGACAACCTCAACCAGCACAGCCAGTCACCAGCTCCCGAACATCTCCCCTCGGATGCAGACTCCCTGGATAATGAGGAGGAGGAGGACCAACCCGGACCATCTGGTGTGGCAGGGCGTAATGTGTCCCAGGACCCCACAGCCCCACCACCCTCAGCAACAACATCAACGCAGAGCCCTGCTGCAACGACCTGTGCCACCACCACCACCACCTCCACCACCACAACCACTACCACTGCTGCCTGCAACACTCGCCCTGCTCCACAGGCCAACCAGACCACAACAACTGCGGAGGTACGGGAGAGTAGGCCGGTGCCCACAGGAGGGAGGCAACAGGGCCGTGACAGCAGGCCAGGTGTGAGGACAAGGCTGACCCAAAGGGAAGAAGACCCTGCCACTGAATCACTGGAACACATTCACAGAGTTGTGGGGGCCTATGAACACGCCCAGGGACAGTTGAGGCAGGCTCAGCAGGATGCCCGTGAGCAACAACAGATGCTGCGCTCAATTGACAACCGCATGGGCCAACTCGTGGCCTGCATGGGCCAAATCAGGGATCTCCTGGGCCAGCTAGTGGGGGTCCTCAGGGACAGGCATGCGGCACCGCCAACACCTACAGCTCCCTCCGTTGTGCCGCAGGATGACAGACCCCCACCCTCCCCTGCGTCCAGCGAGCATGGGGACTCATCAGACACCACTGGCCATGCACCTGTGTCCCCCCTGCCAAAAGAGCAAGGGGCCGCCCGAAAAAATCATTGGGAGCATCCCGTGGCAAAGCACCTGGCAAAAGCCAGTCAAGTAGCCAGCCATGATGGCACCCCTCTACACCCTGCTGTGTACCCTGCAGACTGTCCCCACACACAATGGCGTGGGAATGGCAAATGACTGTTGGACTGTGTTGCCATACTGATCTAGTGTATACTCTATTGTCTCATCTACCATCACTGACAAATCTGTTATTCACCATTCAATCAATCAATCAATCAAATACTTTATTTCGGCCACTTGGGCCATAAAAGTGCATCAAGAGAACAAACAATCAATACATCTATCTTTAAAAAAATCGATAAATATTCACCATTCACAAATCTGTCAATATCCACATCTACATCACATGTATCCACTGTAAATAAACACTAATAACGCACCAATGTAGTTGTCACTGTTCCATGTTCATCACAGTATGTTAACTCACACCCATGATTACAATGTCACAGGAGCAGGGATACTCCGCAGGCAAGTAGAGGCTGAAGGGACCTAGGAAAACACAACAGAACATCAGTTGCTACTCAGGTGGCGGACTAACAACCATCTCACAACACAGCACATCAAGGTACGACAATCTGCACATGTCACAAGGAGCAACTGTACCAACATAGACATCAAGTAGCTGTGTCAAAAGATCCATTGCCATACACACCTGCAGCCAGCACTGACTCTGCAACATGCTGTAGTCACAAAACTCACATACACATATTCACCAAGCACAACATCATCAGACAACAGCCAGTATTGACATTGCCACTGACCATCAAGTGAAGTAGTTGTTGATGAGCTGCTGACGCTGTCCAACACCTTCCTCCTCTCCACTATCCTCGTCACTTGATGTTTGGGTGTTTGCAGGTGGGGGCTGTGGCTGGTCATCATCATCCTGGATTAAGGGGATCCCCTTCCGCACGGCCAGGTTGTGTAGCATGCAGCATGCTACCACTATCTGACACACCTTGACGGGTGAGTACTGCAGAGCCCCTCCGGTCTTGTCGAGGCATCGAAAACGCGATTTCAGGAGTCCAAATGTTCGCTCAATGACCCGACGTGTCCTCCCATGGGCATTGTTGTAGCGCACTTCAGCTGGTGTCCTGGGATTGCGAAGTGGACTCAGCAACCAAGGTCCGTTGGGATATGCAGAGTCACCTAAGTGTGAAAGACACATACAGATTGAGTGTCTGACATGTGTCCGAGGACAGCATGGCACACAAACAGCACACGACTCGACCCTTTGTACTCACCCACAATCCATGCCCGCTCCGGTGCCAGATTGGCCATCAGCTGTGGTAAAATGCTGTTGCGCATTATGTGTGAATCGTGGGCTGATCCTGGAAACTTTGCACAAACGTGTGAGATGACCATATCTGCCTGGCACACCACCTGCACATTGATGGAATGATAATGTTTCCTATTTCGGTAAATATGCTCCCGTGCTTGGGGTGGAATCAGGGAAACATGTGTGCCATCTATTGCACCAACTACATTAGGAACGTGTCCAAGTGCATAAAATTCGCCCTTCACATCCGCCAACTCATGCCGCCTGGGGAAATGTATGAATTGGTCCCTGTGTTGCATCATAGCCAACAGGACATCACGTAGCACCATGCTGAATGTTGGTTGGGACATCCCCCCTGCAATGCCCACAGTTTGGTGGAAGGATCCCGTAGCCACGAAATGTAGGAATGCCATCACCTTTGCCGTTGGCGTGAGTGCTGTTGGGTATGTCCTGCGTGGAAGCAGGTGTGGCTCCAATAGTGCACAAAGTTCCAGGAGGTTTGTCCGATCCAGACGGAATCGCCTTATGATGTCGGTATCCTCCATGTTAGCCAGCAGGGTGAAGGTACGAAACACATTAGGTCGCCTCCTAGGTGAGATGAAAGGGGACACGTCATAGCAACATAAATTAGGATGTGCACAAATTCATAAAGTCTGTCCTGTCACGGCGCTAACATTGACTGTCATCCCTGAAAGCACACAGTGCAATTCAGTGTTGTCCCAACATGAGACAGATTAATTGTACAACTGTCATGGATGTGCACAGTCAGTGGACACAATACGAACACTGTCTATGTGAATGCCAAGAGTCACATATCGAGCTGAGGTGGACTCAGCCTTGGGTGTACATGACACAGGACATGTGTGAAGCAGAGACACTGCTGGCTTCCACGTTGCTGCTGTACCTGCCACACCTCCTTGGACAATAATTGCAGGGGACACATCAACAACACAATGTGGATGGATCATTGGGATTGTCTTTGTACTCAGTGCCACTTCGAACACACTCAAATTCAATGACATTCACATCCCAAACCCATACATGTGCCAATGTCATCAGTACACAGGCCATATCTGCTGCTGACTTGAATACAAAGTCGGACAGTGACAGATGATGTCACGCATGTGCAGAGTATGTGTACCACTGTAACAGGCCACCATTACCCCACTGCCCAATACTCTCTACAAGCACACAGATAGCCAATGTGGCACACATTAACAATAGATGAGGGACGTGATCAGCAGGGCCTGTATGCACCCTTAATCTTCCCCCATTTTGGACATTTACATGCAGCATCAAGGAGGGACTGCCCAAGGACACATGTGCACCACAACACATACCTTGGTGATACACATCCAGCTGTTTCAAGACACAACAGTGCCACAACACAAACATACAACACTACATGGACAACGCCAAGCCAGTATGCCAACAAGACCACGCATGAACATACTGTATGCATGACATATGGACTACTGGCTCAGACACCTGACACCAGTGGATGTAATTTTACACCACATGTCCCAAAGGACATGCATCCTGACCCTCATTCCACACAGGCTGTCAGGCCCAACACAGCATACAATCAACATCCCACATCTAACAAACATGCTGGCTGTGCATGGGTAGTGGGACACTGGTACCTCACATTGACCAAATGTCAGAGTTGGATGAGTGTCACAGGCACAACAGTCAAGGTACATCTCACCTGTCTTGGGTGCCCACACCATCCTGATACACCAGCAGATGTGATCCACCCACACAGTGCTGGAATAGATGGTGAGCAAGGATGGCTAGCACCCCATAGCATGCACATACACTAGTGTTGGTGGCAACACACTGCACACGTGTGCCACTTGTGCTGACCATCCAACATTGCAGACAATTCCCGCTAATCAGTGCACACACATTGCACGGGCAAAACTGGACACCCATAGCCTGTGGACAAATGTCGCATACTATATTCCATACAGTTAGCACAATCCACAACCGTGCATGCAGTCCATCTGCCAACGCTACATTCCTGATGTGAACAATGGACATGCACTGGTGGCAGGTGAGTAGCACCGGGACACAGCACAACACTCAAAAACATAGTGTAGCTAAGCACCATTGTTGAAATGTACATGTCACTGATTCACATACAACAGTCCAAACAACATGAGCACAGACCTGACACTACCACATAGGTCCCTGTGGTTACAGGTGGCAGACATGTAGCAAAGACATCTGCTCTGGCCGTCTACCCAAGTGACAAACAATAATAATGCAACGGATGCCAGGTGTGGTGCTGAAGTACTCGTCATGCTTTAGCGGGTCGAGCCCCCCCCAATACATGTGGACATACACTGCAGGAGTTGCCAGTGTGTACAAAGACATAACATGCGGCATGTAATTGGTCCTAGCAATAACACAACAGGGTGACATCTGTTTCCAATGATGACAGTCATGCTGAATGAATGAGTTCATCTGGGTTTTCAGTGTAACACATGGGCTCAGGTGTGAGATAGTGGTCAGCATGGGTGGCAGATACGACATTGTGTGTAAATATTGATCAACATGATGGAGTACAGTGTTCCATTTGGTGTGAGACGTTACACAGTGGCTGACATTTGTGACAGGAGACCATATCAATGTTATCCAGTGCCATGTGCCACTGTACGTATCCACTGTGTGTAGCACAGTAATGCCCATTGATCCACACACAACAAGAACTGTCCGTAGGTGCCTCAAACGTGCCCCATAAACACAATGACACACAGAGTGTACGATGTTGTGCTGCATATTCCCCATGGCGGACGCACATACTGTCCGTGAATTGGGTGGCGGAGCATGCCAACCACCATTTGTACCTGTGTCGATGCCCACCACTGACGCAAGTGTGTCATGTGCTGCACATGACACATTGGTGTCAGTGATGGCCCTCCACATAGCTGCAGATGGCGTTTGTCATGCTCCACCAGCCACATCCCGGTCACCCATGTCACTCTATGGCAATCAAACAGCGGTAGCGCCGGCCAGGACCCCGCGGTGTGACACCGCCATGAACCATGCCCTTGCAGCCAATGGGGACCGCTATCGCGGTGGCATGATGCAGATTCAAAAATCGCGGTGGGCGTGCTCCGCCCCAGCGGATGCGGAGATAGGATGCATTTGTAAGATGCACCACCGCGGTAGCGCCGGCCAGGACCCCGCGGTGTGTCACCGCCATGAACCATGCCCTTGCAGCCAATGGGGACCGCTATCGCGGTGGCATGATGCAGATTCAAAAATCGCGGTGGGCGTGCTCCGCCCCAGCGGATGCGGAGATAGGATGCATTTGTAAGATGCACCACCGCGGTAGCGCCGGCCAGGACCCCGCGGTGTGTCACCGCCATGAACCATGCCCTTGCAGCCAATGGGGACCGCTATCGCGGTGGCATGATGCAGATTCAAATATCGCGGTGGGCGTGCTCCGCCCCAGCGGATGCGGAGATAGGATGCATTTGTAAGATGCACCACCGCGGTAGCGCCGGCCAGGACCCCGCGGTGTGTCACCGCCATGAACCATGCCCTTGCAGCCAATGGGGACGGCTATCGCGGTGGCATGATGCAGATTCAAAAATCGCGGTGGGCGTGCTCCGCCCCAGCGGATGCGGAGATAGGATGCATTTGTAAGATGCACCACCGCGGTAGCGCCGGCCAGGACCCCGCGGTGTGACACCGCCATGAACCATGCCCTTGCAGCCAATGGGGACCGCTATCGCGGTGGCATGATGCAGATTCAAATATCGCGGTGGGCGTGCTCCGCCCCCGCGGAGGCGGTCATTGGATGCTTTTGAAAAAGGCTGACCTGGAACACCAATGGCAGAAGACTATGACCACTGAAACGAGTCCAGGGCCCTATATATGTGTGGAAGGGAGCACCACATTTCCACTGCTCACAGAGCCTGCTGCCTGGGACCCCTCACCTGCTGCTGCCTCCAGGGACTGCTGCCTGGGACCCCTCACCTGCTGCTGCCTCCAGGGACTGCTGCCTGAGACCCCTCACCTGCTGCTGCCTCCAGGGACTGCTGCCTGAGACCCCTCACCGCCCACTGCCGCCGCTGATGTCTCATGTCCACAGTGATGGCTAGGACGGAGAAGATCCGTGCCAGTCCATTTACAAGCGAGGAGCTGGATGTCCTGGTGGACGAGGTGCTGACACAGTACCCACGGCTATATGGTGGCCCAAATGTTGTGGTAAGTCTCCAACAGTGGGGGTGTGAGTGCAAGGGGGCACACATGTAGTTGATCAGATGGTGTATGTGCCTGAGAGTGTGGGGTTGTGTAATGCACTGGCTGACATGCTGTTTCCTAGTTGTTAAGGGGTGTATGCAACCCACACATTAAATGCATGGACATGAAGGGTGGATGGACATGTGTTGTGTACACATCCATATGGTGTGACAGCTATCTGGTGATGCATGTTTCTGGACAGTTATTGTTCATGTGACTGTTTGTGTGGGTCCTCGTTGTCCATCTCTGTGTGATTCTACCTGGCATGGACTGTCCACGCCCAATGTGACAAGGACACATCACTGACTGTACAGAGTGTGATACGTGTGTGGTTCGCATGAGTGTACATCAATGACCCATATCTGCCGTGTGGAGATGAGTCTGTGTCATGCCACTGTTCAGAGGGAGAGGTTTTACCATGAGAGTGTGTCACTGATGTTTTCCCCCTCTTGTCTCCCACACCTGCAGCTCAAGGTACACCAGCGTAAGGCCGTGTGGAGGTCCATTGCAACCAAGGTGCGGGCTCTGGGAGTGTCGAACCGCCGGCGCACCCACTGCCACAAGAGGTGGGATGACATATCACGACTGGCAAAGAACGTTGCCGAGATGACACTGGGGATACTCCCTCGCAGTGGCAGGTTGTCACGACGCAGCTTGACACCACTGATGTGCCGCATCTTGGCTGTGACACAGCCTGAGCTGGACACACGTTTGAAGGAGCATCAACAGCAAGCTAGGGGTGAGTATTCTGTGAAGGTTGATTTTGTCTGTGAGTGGCTGCATGTGTACCATGCCTGTACCTGCGCTGGTGTACGTGATGTGGTTACTGTGATGCAGTGGGTTGTAAGTGGCCCCTGTGCTGGGTGTGGCAGTCACGGATATTACATACATGCACTTACTGATGTTTTGCAGTCCTGGGAATTTCAATGGCATTGTGGGTGGTGTGCTGCAGGCCTGGTCCATTGGTGTTAGTGTTTGTACGCCCCAACATGCATGATGTTGTGCTGTCTGCCCATCACATGGCTCAGCTGTGCCGTGTTTAGATGTTTGTACGCACTGTTTGAGGTAGTGATGTGTGTCTGCATGGTGTGAATGCACGGGGTGGCCTGCAACATGTAGACTTTGTCATCCTCAGTGTTGCTTTGCTTGAATATGTTTGTCCTGTTGCTGTCACTTTGCTGACCCTACATGTCTCTCTGTTATGCAGCATCTCCCGTGGGCACGGAGGGACAGGGGACGGACACCAGTGGTGGTGAGACAAGCACAACAGCTGCACAGGATCCCAGTGACACAGATGTGACCAGCGCCTCGGAGGGGATAGGAGTATGCTGGAGGAATCACAGCCCGAGACGCAAAGTTCAACATCATCTGATGACGGCGGTGGTGCAGACATCTTGGAGGACACAGGGAACGGAGAGTCTGCTACATCTTCCAGCACACAGCGTGCAGTGCCCACCCTCCCAGCCACTTCCTCTGTTGCTGCCCGTGTTCGCACCACAAAGAGGGGTAGAGTGTCCTTCATTCCAGGCACCGCTGCCCCTGCCCCTGTGCCCCCTGCTGCCATCAGTGCAGAGTGTGTGGACCTTATGCGCCAGCTGTGTGTGGGGCAGACAGGGCTCCTCAATGCATTGTCAGACCACGACCGCAAATTGGCACAGGTGTTAGCTTTCATGGAGGGCATCCATTCAGACGTGGGTGGGCTGCACCGCACTGTCCAGACAATGTCCTCCACAATGGCGGCTGCACTTCAACTGGCTCAATCGCGTAGTCCAATTCCAGTCCCTTTGGCCACCCCCATGCCAGTGGCTACGTCTGACGACGGTGACCACTCCTCACACACCTCAACGTCACGATACTGCACACGTAGCACACAGCAGCAGCAGCCCAAGTGGTCAAGGTCACAGACACCTTCCCCTACAAAGAGAAATACAACCCCAGAGCGCAAAGGGAAGAGTCCGTCAGGCGTTGCAAAGGCACATGATTCAAGGAGGAAGTACTCAGGGTCACAAGCCTCAGAGCAATCCCCGGCCACAGACTCTGTGGTCCCAAAAACGTCTCGCAAAGGCATGCAGACACTCTCCATGCCCACTGTGAAGGTGGGGCCTGGCAAGGCTACACATAGTAAGGTATCCAAGGCTGTTTCACCAACTACCTCTACTCCCATTCCAAGTCCAGTGAAGCAGGGACAGGAGGGCACTGTAGGGGGCACACAGGGTAAAGAGGGGATGGAGGGGCAGAGGCAATGCCAGGCTAAGCGTCCTTCTGGATCCAGCACATCCCCAAAGGGAGGTCCAGCGTGTGCACCTGCGGCAGCCTTGGTGCTGAGTGTGCCGTTTGTGTCCACACCACTTCCCATTGATACGAAGACAGGCAAGCCATTTAGAATCCCCAAGAAGTGGAAAGGCACCCCTCCACTGTCTCCCTCCCACACTGTGTCCCACGTCGGCCTGAGTCCACCTCCACGTGCCACTACACCACCTGGTCCAAGCAGCCCTCCAGCGTCCAAGGCCACTGATAGCTCTTCCTCAGCTGGGCGTCTCACTCCCCAGTCAAGTGGTCCAACTGTGCCCGACACACAGTCAGCTCCCAGTCAGACTGACAGCCAGGTCTGAATGTTGATCAATGTCACAGACCTGTCTCTCCCACACCGGTACCTGTGCTGCCCATCGTGTCACACCAGACTGTGTTGCTGACCATGGCGGAGTTTGGTGACACACATTCCCTGTGCAGCTTCTCATTGTCTCTGTCAGCACCTTGGACTGGCCACTGGCCTTGCAGTTTGCCCCCTGCCTGTGCAGCTTCTCATTGTCTCTGTCAGCACCTTGGACTGGCCACTGGCCTTGCAGTTTGCCCCCTGCCTGTGCAGCTTCTCATTGTCTCTGCCAGCACCTTGGACTGGCCACTGGCCTTGCAGTTTGCCCCCTGCCTGTGCAGCTTCTCATTGTCTCTGTCAGCACCTTGGACTGGCCACTGGCCTTGCAGTTTGCCCCCTGCCTGTGCAGCTTCTCATTGTCTCTGTCAGCACCTTGGACTGGCCACTGGCCTTGCAGTTTGCCCCCTGCCTGTGCAGCTTCTCATTGTCTCTGTCAGCACCTTGGACTGGCCACTGGCCTTGCAGTTTGCCCCCTGCCTGTGCAGCTTCTCATGTTCAGGCTCTGCATCTTGTGCCTTGGTCCTGTCTGATATTGTTGCCTATCAGTGCTATTTGTGAATAAAAACAGTTGCTCATGTTGTCAGTTGTGTCATTGTCCTTACTGGATAAGGCTTTTCCTGTATGTCTAACATTTACTGTGCCACATGCTCTGTGTGCCACTTCAACTGTGCCACTGGCTTGTTTGACTTATCATTTATTTTACAGGGGTGACGGGGACTTCAGTTCTTCATAACTCGGATACTTGTGGGGTCATTGATGTTGTTTTCGGTGACATACCAGACTCATGTTCCTTCCTTGTTGCTGTTGGCTATGTTTTACTGCATCCTGGTATGTGGGCACTGCAAACACATAGAGGGGTCATATACACGGGATTGCAGGCAGGCTGACCAGGCTCAACATGTATGTGCGTTCTTGCTTTCATGTATGCCTAGCAGTGTAGATGTGTAGTCATGTTGTGATGGGCAGTCATCCTAGTCACAACGGTTACTTGCATGGTGTGCATTTGGGTGGTCAAGGGTTGTACGGTGTGTTGGTTGTGGCTTTGTCGTGTGTGTTGATGTGTGTGTTACTGGCGTGTGACTCATGGCTGTGTGGGACTGTTGTGTGTTTGTGTGCACACACTGCTTGTTGTGCATTCAGTGCTGTGGGTGTATGTTGCCTTGTGCTGTCCTAGTATACATCCCCTGATGTACTGCTGTGTTTGCTATGTGTTTTGTGGTGTTGTGCATCTGTTGTGTGTTTGATGTGTCTGTGTTGTTCTGTGATGGTGCACTTCTTGTCTGTGTTGTGGTATGTAGCCCATGCATTTTTCCTGACTGATGAGGTGGTGCACTCCTGTTGTGTGTGTGCTCCCATTGCCTTCCCCTAGTTTGGCTGCACAGGTGCTGTGTGTTATTTTTGTGGTTCTGTATGTGTTTCTGTTTAGAATTGTGTTTGCCATTTTTGTTTTGGTGCAGACGTTGGTACTGTAATCCCTGTGTGTGTGTGATGTTTGTGGATGCCCCCAGGGGGTTTGATTGTTTGTTTGTATCTTGTCTGGACGTTATGTAGGCCCTTCTGTGTGTCTGGCATTGGGATTGTGTGCTGCAGATATGAGGGGGGTATGTTTGGGGACTCCTACTTGTGTTTGGCAGTCATTGAGTGTGCCAATGTGCCCTGTGTGATACTCATGTGTACTTGCTGTTCTCTGTTTGGCTTGAGGTCCTTCCTTTCATCCCTGTCCCTATGCATGGGTTACCTTGCTGTCTCCCTGAGTTGTTGCACTGAGGTGACTGTTGTTTGACTTCACTCACTGTGCCAGCCATGTGCTTGGATGGGGTGTGGATGTTGTTCTGGGTTCCTTGTCCTGCATGTGTCTGTTCACCTGGTTGTTGGTTGTCTCCTTGCCCTCCCATTTGTGTGCACATCATTCATGCTTTCCTCTATGTTGTGCTCCATTGCTGGTGGCATGTAGTCTGTGTATGTGGCTGTGTGTCGGTGTGGGGTATGTCTGTGTGAGTTGGCAGGGTGTGTGTCCAGTAGTCTGTATGTTCCTTGTGTGTATGTTCATTTTGTGCTTGTCTTCTGCTTTCTTGCCATGTATGTGGTGTTGTGGTGTGTGTGTGTGTGTTGCCCTGGGCCTGTGCCTCTGTGCTGTGTGTTAATCTACACCAAATGCTGCTGTGTCTGTCTCCCTAGGTGTTAGTTGTGTGCTGCTGGGTGTGGATTTAGGTCGCTTGGTGTTGGACATGGGGGTGCACAGGGGGGGGGATTGGCATATTTCTTGCTGTGTGCGGCGGAGCTGTGGGTGGTGGGTGGTGGTGGCCTGGGGTCTTTCTGGCCTGTCCGTTGCTGTACATGCATTCTGCTTTGTGCGATGGATTTCCCGCATGCTCACCGCTGCGGTGTCGTCAGCTACACATTACATTATGTTCGCGGTACTTTGGTGGGCTTGATGCAGGGTGTGAATTGGTGCCAGCTAAGACATGTGTGGGTACACTGATGGATGTGTTCCTGTCCACACCAGTGTGTCTGGTGTGGCCAGGTGCCATGTTTCAGCCCGTGGAATTTGTGTTCTGTTTTGTGCTGTATTGTGTTTTGTTTACGTACCTGCGGCGGCGTCCGCGGCGGGCGATGTTGGCCTGGTGATGTATCACGTACAGCACCGGGAGGACGTGTAGTGCTGGATCCATGGCGTTCGGCTCCGAGTGGAGGGCTCCGGAGTCTCGTTTCACGCTCCGCTGTCGAGATTCCGCCGTGTCTGGATGGGCGGTTTCTCCCCTGCGGTTCGACGGGTTGTTTGGCGCATCCTAATTTGTTGAGCGGACGGGACGTCATTCCGCACGGCGGTGAGTCTCCATTGGCTCACACCGGCGCGGTGGCGGGCGCAATTTCATGGCGGTCGGCGTTGCACCGCGGAGGTCGGGAAATGGGCCATATTTGCCCTTCATAATATGGCGGCCGTGAGGACCGCTGCTGGCGGGCGGTAAGAGGCATTTTTCCGCACCGTCGGCACCGCGGTACTGACACCGACCGCCATCGTAATCGGCCCCCAAGTGGTTAAAAAACCTATTGCATGACCTATCAACATGGGGACCAAAGCTGACAATAAAATTTTGCCCAAGTCAGGGTGTACACAGGAACAACCAAGTAAAGTGCAAGTGCAAAAATCTGTAAACATAGTGTCATCTGATCTAATTTGATATTACCATCATATCAATTACCAGATGAATAATAAAAACAGGGAAATGGGGCGGGAAGGGAAAACAACACAATTTTAGGGAAGGAAGGCAAATGGCTGATACAATTCAATTCATCAATCATAAAGTGCAAGTGCAAGTGCAAGTTTACAAATTCAAATGAAGAACATATCATAGGTGATGTAATAAATGAGGTCATAAGCAGTGCATGGCGAGGTCATAAGTTATAGTTATCTCTGCTAACTATAACTGGTGAACTTTAGTGTTTTATTTTTAGTTCACGTTGGCAATGAAATTTTCACCTAACTATAATGTCACTTTAACCTTTGATTTTTTCAGTGAATTGCTAAGTTTTTTTAAATGTAAAGTAAAATATAATAACAATTCCTATCAATAACTTTACTTTAACCTTTGTATTTGTCAGTGAATATATATATATATATATATATATATGTACACACACACACACACACACACATGTATATACTGCATTACTTACTGCCAGTAGGTAGTTATAATTAGGACCTAGTTTCCATAGGAAAAGCGTTTTTTGTTTTACTGGTAACTTTGGAGCCGTTTGTCGACTCTTCACAAAGTTTTGAAAACTAGTTTAATACTCACTACAGCTGCTATCTTGAAGGTTTTGGGTTGATTTGTCAAGTGGGGGCTGAGAAAAAGGGGGGGTCCCAAAACACGTTTTTCCCATAGGGATTTTAGACACGACTACAGCCTGAACCGCTGGACGGAATTACACCAACTTTGGCAGAAAGCTAGCTCTTGGTCCAGAAAGCATGTACATCTGTTCAGTAGTTTTGGAGACATTAAAGGAAAAAGAAATATAGATATCTAAAGACGCGCATCCGACAGATCGCAAGCTGAGATCTGATTGACTGCCAACACTTCAACCAGGAAGTGTTGACAGCCATTTTGGGACTCGGACTGAGTCCTCCCCAAAAAACGTTACAAATAAAGAAAAGGGTGCAGGGTAGGAACACCCTGACCCCCTAGACCTGGTGCTGGGATCAACCAGGGACCTCGCCTTGGCCAAAAAGCATTTTTCTTAAAACGTTTAGTGGCGAAAATCACGGCAAATTCACGAATTCCTGCTAAAAAAAAATTAAAAACCAAAAGCCGGTCTCCTGGTCAGGCCCTGCGGCCAACCACCGCCGCGCTTGGCCGAAGGCCGTGCGTGGTATAGGGTTGGATGCCAATGGGCGGGTTGGCTGCAGTGGCAAGGGTTGGATTAACGTAAAGTTAATGCAACAAACCCTCAGTAACCAAGAACGACTTCCACGACGGGATGAAGGACTGCTGCCTCAAGTTCAACTCAGAGAAGACCGAAGTCCTCATCCTGGGCTCCACCCCCTCCACCTGGAATGACTCCTGGTAGCCGGCAGCACTTGGAACCCACCCACAGATCACGCACGAAACCCTGGTTTCATCCAGGTCTCCTCGCTCACCATGAACCACCAGATCAAAGCCGTCTCATCATCCTGCTTCCACACGCTATGCCTGCTTCAAAAGATCTTCAAGTGGATCCCCACCGAGTCCAGAAAGACGGTCACCCACGCACTGATCAGCTGCAGACTCGACTACGGCAATGCACTCTACGCTGGTATCACCCAGAAACTCCTCAAGAAACTGCAGAACACTCAGAACGCCTCCACCAGACTCATACTCAACATACTCCGCCGCAGCCACATCACCAGCCACCTAAGAGACCTCCACTGGCTCCCAGTCAACAAAATAATCACCTTCAAGCTCCTTACACGCACCAACAAAGCCCTGCATGACGCAAGACCTGCGTACCTCAACCACTGCCTCATATTCCACACACCCACAGAGACCTCCGCTCCACCCAACTAGCCCCAGTCACCATTCCCCGAATCCGCAAGACCACAGCCTGAGGAAGATCCTTCTCCTGTAGACCTGGAACACCCTGCCTCTCCACCAAGGCAATCACAGTCACTGCCGCAATTCAGGAAGGATCTTAAGACCTGGCTCTTCGACTGAAGAGCAGTACCCCCCCCCCACCCACAGAGCCCGGAGACCCTTATGGGTGAATAGTTGGCTTTACAAGACACCTGCTTGATTGATTGAAGGTAATTTAATATTACTTAATGTTAAAAAAAAACTCTGAAATCCACTGGAAAAACCAAAGGTTACAGGGGCATGATAGTTAGGAAATAAAATTAAAAAAACCTTTGAAAGTCACCAAAAAAACAAAGGTTAGAAGGACATTATAGTTAGGTTAAGATTTTACATGCACAAACCCATACCAATTCAACAGTTATAGTTATACTTATCTCAAGACACTGTAACTCATTCTTTAATGTGATTATAACTCACACCCTCGCCATTCACTGCTCCTTACCCCACATATTACATCAGTGATGATATCTTATATGACATCATTGATAATATCAATGCAACATTTGCAATAAAATTATTGATGAGAAAACTGTGCATGGCGAGGGCTGAAATTACCAGTTATAATTAGATCAAGAAGCTATATCTCATGCCCTAAAGTAACTACAACTCTTGCCCCCGCCATGCACAGTGCTGTTATCAATTATGTCAATTCAGATGTTGCAGTGATGGTATCAATGATGTCATAGAGCATGTCATGAGTGATGTAATATGTAAGGTAATTAGAAGTGCATGGCGAGGGCACAAGTTTGTTATTTAAGATAACTATAACTGGTGAATTTCAGTGGTTTTTGTAAGTTAAAACAGTATGTTTTAAGTGAGATTTTCATCTAACTATAAAGACCCTTCAACTGTTGTTCTTTTGATATAAAGTAAGATATTGTTACAATTCTTAGCTATAACATCACTTTAACGTTTATTTTTTTGTGAATTCCTATGGTTTTTTAATGTACAGTATGATGTCCATCGCTGTGCAAGGCCTGGCCCCCACGGGCAAACACAGTTGAATATGTGATACAATAATATAAAGGGTATCATTTAAAGTAAGGTAGACCTATAAAGTGTGTCATTTAAAGTAAGGCAGACCTACTGACTTAGTCAAAGGGTCAGAACACCAAAATATAAAAAGCGGGACTAATGACTTTATCAAGGGGTCAGCACATCAACATAAATAATAAGTCACCAATAACTATGATCAAATATATATTTTTTAAATTCACATGTTGCAATGTTTAATAAAAGTGATTGTCTTCAAATATTTTCAATATAGCCTTACTAAACAAACATCAACATGTTGTTGAGTATTTTTTAAACATTTTTCAGGCCACAAAATGCAACCCTGAACACACCACAAGGAGTCCCTGCACTCCAGTAGAATAACAAACAGCTCTACCTCAAAGTGCTCTAAAAAACGTATGTCAAGCTCTCCTGGGTCATGGATTCAATGGCCCAGGAGACTTCCTGCATTTTGTTTAATGTTGCTGGGGAGCTGCTGCACAATATTTAAAAAATGTTTGGTGGTGCTCCTCCTAGGGGCACCACCAGCAAGAAAAAATGAAACTTAAAAAAGCCCTAGGGCATTATGGGGGCCTCTTTGCACAGAGCAGTGAATAATAAATTAGTGTTTCCTGAGGCTCATTTATCATTCTTTTTTTTTTTTCTCAGGGGTGCCCACCCGGTGCACCCACAACACTGCAAATGTATGGGGTTGCAGGGGAGCCGCTGCCGGCTCCCCAACTGGCACCCATACCAGGTGCTGAAGAGAGCCTGCAATTGTTTTTACAATGGGTACATCTTCAAAATAAGTAGGGGGCCACGAGGGGAGCCCCAAGGTCCCTGTAGCCCCTACTGGCTCCCCAGCCAGCACCCATCCTGGGTGGTGGCAGAAGTTGAAAACATTTTTGTTTTTGAGGGTGCCCTGGAGCCCACCCGCAGCACCCACATCTTCAAAATAATTTGGGTGCCATAGGGGATTCCCCTGGGCCCCTGTAGCTTTGTCGGCTCTATGGCCAGCACCCATCCTTGGTGTGGTGAGAGCCGGCTACCAGTATGTTCTTGCACCTACCAGCCATATTTAGGGGCATATTTACAAGCCCCTTGCGCCACTTTTGCGCCGCCGTTGTGTCACGCTTGTGACGCAGCGGCGACGCAAACCATGCGCCGCGTTGCGCTATATTTACAACATGACGCATCTAGGGAAATGTGTCACGTAGTAAACCCCTGCGCCACATGAAACCTGCGTCAGGTTTCATGTGGGCATACCGGCGCAAGGGGGGGGCGTTCCGGCGCAGGTACGCCTCGGAAAAGTGACGTAGTGAAATCTACAAGATTTCACGCAGTCACTTTCTGACGCTGGTGCGTCAAATCCTTACGCCTGCTTCAAGCAGGCGTAAGGATTGACGCACCATGTTGGGGATAGGGAAGGTTGGAACAGTGCTGGAGTTGCGTCGCGATTGCGACACAACTTCAGCACTGCGCCAACCTTACGCCGGCAGATGCGTCACGCATCTGCTTATCCTTGCGCCATGATGCGCCGCATTGTAAATGCGGCGCATCGGACGTGGTACAAGGGTAAACTTGCGTGACGCATTTTCCCTGGCGCATCCCTGCTGATATGCAGGGATGCGCCAGGGAACGTAAATATGCCCCTTAATGCCCCGGGAGATGGGGGCACCAGGTCCGTAGTACAGCTGGGGGAGGAGGGCCATGTGCCCCCTTCTCTTAAAAATAAATAGACCCCAAGAGATGAGGTCCTGAGGCCATAGTACATCTGGGTTGGTGGGCTGCATGCCCCCTCTCATAAATATGAGATAGGACCCGGGGAATGGGGATGCCTGGGTCGTAATACGCTTCAAGAGGGAGGCTGTATGCCCCCCTCTATCAACTAATCCAGCCCTGGGGGATGGGTCACCAAGCCTAAAACAGGCCCTAAGGGGGTGAGGACCCTAGGGACTAAAGAAAGCTCAGGGAGGGGGGCTATGCGCCGCTCCTCAATTAAAAATCTTCTCCAACATCCCAGGCACTGGCTCAACCCTACTCTTAAAATGGTCATTTTTGGCCCAACCAGGCTATGGCGGCAGGGTATCCTTCTATACGTTTTTCACTTTTTTTCTCAGGACAAGGGACTGAGTCCCTGGGTCCTAAAATGTCTGCCAGCACATCTTTGTTGATATGGTGGCAGCCAATCAGATCTTATCTTGAGATCTGTCGTCTCTTTGGATCCTCTGCGACATGAAATATACCATTAATTTAACCTTAATTTCGCAAAACCTATTGAACGGATATAGGTAAAATCACAAAAAGCATGCTTTCTGGGCCAATATCTATTTTTCTGCCCAATTTGGTGTAATTCCGTTCAGCTGTTTTTGCGGTATTGTTGTTCAATTTTCGTATGAAAAATTGCATGGGGAAAATGCGTATTGGGATCCCCTTTTTCTTGGCCCCTGCTTGAAGGATCACCCAAAAACATTCCGGGAAGGAGCGGAGGTGGACGAGACTTTTCTAGAAAGTTTCATCGAGATTCGTCAAGCTAAACTGGAACACAATTGGGCATAAGGAGTTGCCTCACCACCTCCAACGTCCTAGCAATAATACAATTGTAATTCAGATTCAGACTCCTTGACTTTGGTTCTGTCCCTTTTGCCTAATTGTTTGACTGGTGACTGACAGATACTAAGCAAATATGATTACTATTTGTACGTATACATATCTAACCTGCAAGATGATCAGGTGTTTTTTAGAAAGGATATGAAACTGTGTCGATGGGGTTAGATATGTGGGAGATGTTACAGCCGTTAAATGTCAGGCAACTGTTGACAATTATTTGATGGTAGAAATCTGAACTGAGATTTCCCTTGTCTGACTGCAAAGTGCGGCTAGTGTAAAAGAAGAAGGCCTGTTATCTGTCAAAGCTTTTGTAACTAAAAATGTGATTGTTTGACACACTAAATGTTACAATTATTTCATAATACAACTGAAGCAAGTGAACTGCAATGTAATCACATTCTCTCTATATCCAAAAGTGTGATGGGAATAAAAGGATCAAAAATGTGTACACATAATAACACACGTTAATTTGGGTGGTGCGAACAAAGTTAACACTGGTCTGATTTTAATTATTATTACTTTGTTAGAAACATGTCCTAGTTCCAATTGAAACGGAGAGAACTGCAAACCCTAAAACCATCATGTTTACCAGTAAGTCGAAATTATTATTGCCATGCAATTCCATTTATCGTTTTATTTTTATTTTTGTATCATTTATCATTCTTCTTGCCTATAATCACTCATTTAGTGTCACACATAAAATACTATATGCAGCAAACCAAATTTAGCACTTTAACACTTGAGTGAACAACTTGTGTGATGCAAACTGTGCCACAGCATGCAAAGATCATGCTCCTTTACCACTAGAATAATGTTGCTGTTCAGTGCCTAGGTAAAACTGTGTAAAGCATGCAGTAGTGTTGGTACTACGTGTCATACCTCATTTTTACCCAATATCCTCATAGATCAGGACACAAAAACAGAAAAAATGTATTTAAACCATTGAGGGACTTTCCACAAAGGCCTGTTGAGTATATAAAAATAGTACTCTCTTACAAGCTTATTTGTATTGGACCCAAAACATCTTTAATCGGAATAAAATGGAAGTATTCACATACAATCAGTTCAAATGGAAGGAATTTGGCCCAGTTGCACTTGTACTAAATAGGAGTTAGATGTTTCGGAGCCCATTCACAAAGGGATGTAAGAGAGTTTTGCTGTACTAATGCTTCCTGTTGTCATAAATGCATTTGTGAATTAGCCCCTTGCTAGTTCAGAGTCGAAACGAGCACAATAGTATTTCTTTCAACTTTGAGATCTTGGATGTTCGGCATTACTTCAATGCACCATAAGATATATTGGTTGTTGACCAATAGAATTTGCCATTTAGTGGTGCGAGACTGTGTGATCTGAGCAGCAGTAACATAACGCGCTGACATATTTTCTATAAACTGATACTCAACTGCTGGTTCAGAGTTCCCTCCAGTTCTTTTTATTTATTGCTAGGGTGCCATAAATATAGTGATTGTCAAATGCTAAACACAGTTGGGTTCTCCAAAACAATTAAACAAATTAGTGCCTATATTCTTATATTTGGCTATGGAAAATTAAAGAAATAAGTTTTAAAAGCATACTCCTTAACAAAGAGCACAGTCACATAATAAGAAATAATTGAGCCATATTACCAATTTTACTATACTTAAACAAATTAAAATCTCAAGTTTAGATAATATCATACATGAAATTACATCAGTCAATTAATAGCGATTTATTACAATTCTCTTTGGAAATAGGAAAGTTCAGTTGGTTGGTAAGTGGTAGGCTAGGATCAGTTCACCTTCCCATTGGAGGGTTCTGAACCTGCCTTTTAGACATGTCATCCTTAGGGTGGTCTTCCCCCAAACATTTTGCCCGCTTACCTCCTCTTTTTGCTGTATCTTTTTGTTGGCCTTAGGACTCTGAGCACTTTACCACTGCTGACTAGTGCTAAAGTACAGGTGCTTCTCCCCTAAACATGGTGACATTGGTGTATACCCAAATGGCATATTTAGTTTACTTATAAGTCCCTTGTAAAGTGGTATACCATAAACTCAGGGCCTGAAATGTAAGTGCTACTAGTGGGCATGCAGCACTGGTTGTGCCTCTCACACAATTAGCCCTTCAAACCTGTCTCAGGCCTGCCATTGCAAGGCCTGTGTGCGCAGTTTACTGCCACTTCGACTTGGCATTTAAAACCACTTGAAAAGTATTAAACTACCCTTATATTACACATAAGTCACCCCTAAGGTAGGCCCTAGGTAACTCTAAGGGAAGGGTGCTGTGTAAATAAGAGGTAGGACATGTACTTTTAAGTTTTACATGTCCTGGTAGTGACAAACAGCTAAAATTGTTTTTCACTGCTGTGAGGCCTACTCCTCTTATAGGCTAACATTCGGAATTCCTTAAAACACTTTTAAGCTGTAATTCCTAATTAGAAAGGAGTAACTGTATTGTGTTTTATATCTTTGGAATGGCAATGATAAATCCTCTTTATTGGTAAAGTTGGATTTAACCTCACTATTTTAGAAATGCCACTTTTAGAAAGTAGACATTTCTCTGCTCTTACTTCTCTGGGTGCCTTGCAGCCTGTCTCCAATACACATCTGGAATGGGTGACAGCTACACTTTGTGAATTCCCTCTAGGCAGCCACAAACACAGGAAGGGTGGACGTGAGAGAGAACTCATCTCCATTCTAATGCCCTTCCTGGGCAGGATGGAAGGGAGGGGCTAACACTTCATGAATAGGTAGTGTCCTGCCCCCACACAAAGGGCTGATTTATTCCCCATAGCTAGCCTGGAGCCAGGGCTGAGAAGAAAGGGGGACCTGTGCACTTCAAGGGCCTGCTTTGAAGTCACCCCCACTTCAAAGGCACAACCAACTGGGTATAAGTTCTGGGTCTCTGAGCCTACCAAGGCAGTACACTTCTGGACCTATGAAGAACTCTGCTAAGAAGAAGGACTGCTGTGCTGCTACAAGGACTGCCACTCTGTGGGTTGCTGATCTGGAAAAACTGCTTTTCTACTATGATGTGCTGCCTGTTGCTTGATACTTGCTTCTCTCTGCCCTGCTGAGAAAAAGGACTGGACCCATCTCACTTGAACCCAGCGTGACTCCAAGGGCTTGCTCCCAGTTCTGAAGTTCCAGGGACATCAAATACTTCCTACAACCCTGCAACAGCATCTGGACTCTGCCATCTGTGAGTCCTGCCCTGCTAAGTGGTGCTAATCCAGTCCTAGGCCCTTGAAAGTGAGATTTTGCTGTGCTGATCCAACAACACTGACGCATCAACGACTTTGCGCTAATCGGAACTGGCACATCGCCCTTTGATGCTGACGCAGTAGCCGATCGACTACATCACTTCGACTTTACTTTACTGTGTAGTGGAGGAAGGTGAATCAGAAATCTGACTGCTGCCCATGCTGCCCAACTACTCGTGAAAGTGATGAACATGTGCTGTTCTTTTGTCCCCTCCATGTGAAACTAAGGTCCAAATGGATTGTCCCCATGTGTAAATCTCTCTGCCTATTGTTGAGGGGAGAGGCATATAGAATATGCAAAAGTGACACCACCTCGATTGTGGTAGTGGCGGTCTCCAAATTTTTGTATTCAGCATGGATAATCAGAAGCAAAGTGCTAAAAGCTTTAAAAAGCTAGGCTGTGAGCACCCCGTTTGTGACTATAGGTGTTTGTTTGATTTCTGTATATGGGCTTTTAATGATATTTATTGGTAATTTGTTATGCATTTTATCTTGTTTTAACTGTTTTTAATGGATGTATTTTTGATTATGAAACAAATGTTTTAAAATATCAATAAACAATATGATACTTCGATGGACAGTGCGACTCGACAACGATGCATCGCCTGCATCGTAAAGGGGTTCATTGACGAGGACTCATCAACTGCGAGGATCGGAACCAACACTTTGCCACCATCCACGATATCGACGACGACGACGCATCGCCTCCCCTGCCCCTCGCATCTTCAACGTCGACACTTCCTCCATCCAAGGTACTTTTCCAGCGGGATCTGCATGAGTCCTGTAGCCGGCCTGCCCTCCATCGTGGTCAGCCTGAACTTTGGATTCACCCCAGTCTATCGCGACCAGATATCCCCAGTTGGCGCTCTAAGACACTAAGCACTATATATTAATTTAATCTTGAAAAATTCATAACTCCGGTTCTACTTATTGGATTTTTGTTGTTTTGTCTTGTTTTACTCATTAAAATATAATCTATTTTTCAAACCCTGTGCAAAATATTTTTGTGGTGTTTTCATTGTGTGAGTGTGTGCTGCATAAATAGTTTACATATTGCCTCTTTAGATAAGCCTGACTGCTCTGTGCCATGCTATCAGAGGGTGAGTGCAGTATATCTTTTAGTGTGCATCTAGCTTACCCTGACTAGAGAGATGGTTCCTGCTTGAACAGAGTGCATACCTCTGCCAACCAGAAACCCCAGTTCTAATACAGCCCATACATTCAACTATACAAATGTAGGTACCAATCATGGTTCAGGGGCAGTAGAGGCAATTAGGTGATGGTGCTGCTCTGCATAAGTGGTACACTTCTAACTGGGTCATTTTTACAGGTTGACCTGTAAAAATGTATCATGGCACCCAATGTGGGGCTAGATTTTCTTAGCACCCTTATGGGCCACTTTCAGGTACGTATCAATTATCACTAATGCTGGGATGTCTAATGTAACTCAGTTTCCTCCCTCAATTTTGATGGGAACTCCTAAATCTGCTTAAGGATGTCCTCACTTGATTGAATCTTGTTGAATCTGTGTTCAAATTGTGGCTGTAAATATAAGGGCAAACTTTTGAGGTCTCTTGGCACAATACCTGAAGGGTCCCTGAGGCAGGGGGTGAAGTACTTTTAGTGATTCCAAAGACTCTAGTTTATCCTACTGAAATATTTTACTCATGAGTGGAGTTTGATTCAGCAGATTAAGGTAGGAGGCATTTTACTACACATATGCCTTCTCCAGTTATTGCAAATTATATACCCTAATACAGACAGGAAACCCTTCATAGGCTTCCAAGAACCCGCATCATTGTTAGAGGGGAAGTTACCAGGTGTAAGGGAATCTTTTATAATGGATCCTTTAAGTCTTCCAGGAGCTATATGGCCAGTATTGACTGGTTATACCTTATACCCAGAAACCAGAAACTTGAATCAAGCTCAACTGAGACAGTTACTTGGTGAGTTAGAGACTGTATATAGAAGACATTGACTGTATGTATTACAAATTGTATAGACTAATGCTGTATCTGCTGCGGTTGTACAGGCACCTCCTCAAATGCAGACAATTACTGTGGAGACTATGGAAGACTAAATCCCATTTTGAATCGCTCCCAAAATGAATCACTTGAAAGCAGTCAACCCTTATACAACACCCCAAGATAAACACAGACCCTTGACTATGTGCATACCTTTCAGTATGGTACCACTTGTAGAGGATTGTACTACATGAGAAACTATATTTGCTAGTGCGCATACTACTACACATGGCACTCCCTCTTAGGCAGAATTACAGGATGCTTTGAAACAAATACAAAATGAACATGTGCTGCTTCGGTGAAAAGAACAACGTTTTCAGTG
The DNA here is from genome assembly GCA_963921515.1 of Calotriton arnoldi. NCBI lineage: Eukaryota > Metazoa > Chordata > Amphibia > Caudata > Salamandridae > Calotriton > Calotriton arnoldi. Next base: position 617,127 of record CAWUFW010009238.1, on the reverse strand, counting down.
GATTCTTTAGTCAAAATATAGCACCTGGATCACAATATTTGACCACCTTTACATTCAGTGGCACTCAATATGGTTATTCAAAACTTCCACGGGAGATAAAAATAGCCCATTATATTATCAGCAAGAATAATGGAGTTCTTACAAGAAGATCCTAAAGTGTTGTTGTGTATCAATTATGTACATCACTGATGATGATTTAAATTAAAACCTACATATGTTATGTTATGTTAAAAGATTTATATAGCGCAGCATATACCGAGGGTGTTTTGGCACTGAAAACTAAGCAGAGTAAATGGGAGATATCTTGAGAAAAGAAAGTTAACAATTAAAAAGTAAAGTTTTAAAAAGTTTCCTGAAAACCTGTAGCAATGATGTGGATCAAATGTGGAGAGGCAGCAGATTCCAGTGTCTAGTGGCTCCATCAAGGAAACTGCTACCACCCCATTTGGTTTTCTTGAATCTAAAGGTCGTAACTTTGTAGGATACCAAAGATCAGAGGTTCCTGCTAGGGGCATACCAGGAATTCAGGACCCATACCATGCAAGGCCTTAAAAGTGAGACAGAGGGTTTTTAATTTGATCCGATTCCTGATGGTGAGCCAGTGCAGTTCCTTGATGGCAAGGGATACTGAATGATGTTTAGGGAGATCAAGGAGTAATCTGGCAGCGGAAGTTTGGAAGACCTGCAGTTTATTGATGTATTGTTTCTGTAGATTGATGTATAAACCAATACAATAGTCAATTTTAGATAAAATGAGGGAGGCTATGACTGTTTTCCTAGAGTTAACAGATATATATTGAAGAATCTTTTTAATGGTTCTTAACGTATTATAAGAAGTGGATACGATGGCATTAACTTGTTTACTGAGATTTAGTTTATCATCAAGAATCACTTACAAACTTTAGACTTTGTGAGTCGGCACTGGGAGTGGGCCCATTTCTGATGGCCAGCTATCAGGAGTCCAGAAGTGAGGATTATTTCTGAAGAGGATAACCTCTGTCTTATCCAAATTTAACTTTAGGCAGTGCCTGTCCATCCAGGTGCTGATTTCTCTCATGCAATTATGAAGCTGAGTGCTTGTAAATTTAGACTTGTTTACAGCGGACAGCACAATTTGTGTATCATCTGCGTAGGAGGTGAATGATAGACCGAAGGATCGAATCAGCGGGCAAGTTCTGCTAAGTATAAGTTAAAAAGAGTGGGACTGAGCGAGGACCCCTGTGGAACCCCGCATGGTAGTGAGAAGGTGTTGGAGCTGAAGTTGTCTAGCATCACCGTATTTTCCCTGTCTTTTAGAAACGATCTGAGTGGCTGTACGCTTTATAATAATAGTCTCTAAACGACGGCATAGTATCGAGTGATCTACGGCGTCGAAGGCCGCGGATAGGTCCAGCAAGATAAAAGCCGCATTGCCTCCTTCATCAAGGATGGTTTTAAGTTCATCCATAGCTTTGATGAGTGCTGTCTCGGTGCTGTGTTTTGATCTGAAGCCAAACTGAGTTGGGTCTAACAAATTGTGCACTTTAATAAACTGTGTGAGTTGAGCATTCATGATTTCTTCTATGATCTTAGCTGGGAAAGTGTACAGACTAGTGTCTATCCTAGATCAATATGGATATAAAATAAACTTTTGCTAATCAAAAATTGCATATATCAATGGGATATTTTTAGAATATGAATTATTCAGTGAAGGTAAAGCATTAGCAAAAGATTTCTTACAGAGATGTGCCACTTTACATCCACCAAATTCATTGAGAAAACGAAAATTCCTCTTGGGGTTAATGAATTATGGAACAGCTTACTTACCATACTATGCCGAGTGAGGGAAGCCTTTACATAATTTGATGGCACTCATTTTTTCAGGTAAGTATTGGATGGACAGACATACAGCCATTTTACATGGACTGCAGACATGCTAGAGATGAAGTATCCTCAAACACAACAAAACAGAAACCTGGTAATTAGGATTGTGTCTAGGACTTCAGCTACATTAATGTAGTTTAAATGTGAGGCATACATCCCCCATAGCTTGCAAGTCAGCTTTGTACTGATCTGCAATGGAACAATTCACACTGAATGAGAAAATTCTCATCGCTTTGCAGACAGTCATTTGGACAGAGAGCCCTGTGGCACAGGGAAAATAGATTCTTGTAGCTGCTGTATAGCCACTAACTCACGTATCCCTAATGAGCATGCACAACACAGGGTGCAATAGGCCTTGAAGCAAAATCCATAGCATTTGAGTATTACCTTACACTTTAACTAAGGAAATTCTATGGTATAAATAGGATATTCTGCAAACTGCACATATATTACCCATACATGAGTATAAGAATGAGTTCTGTACTGACAACTCTGCACAGTCTGCAGTTGGTAATAGTAAAAATATTCTACATCATGGGCTGCAGTGCAGAGACTCTTTCATGATGGTGACCTCGCGAAGCTACATACTCTCACTAATGGTTTAGGAGATTCCACTGCACTAGTAGTTGAGATTCATGTCCTCCTCCTTGCCTTTCAGGATGCTGATCATTTAGTTCCCACACTCATTGTGTCAGATTCAGCATTCTGCATACATGGATGCAATGTAAACTTAGTGCATTGGTGCCTAAATGGATTCAGACATTCAAAAGAGAAATTGGAAAAAACTGCACAGCTTTCAGGAAAGGTAGATGCACTACAGGACAAGAGTACATGTACCACTTATAATGACCTATAAAAGTGAAGGAATTCAGGTTAAAGTGAACTGTGCTGCTGACACGGCTTCAAAGACAGCAGTACAAACCTTTAAGGTGGCTTCTGTGACTCATTCTCAAGCAAAGAAAGAAGCATATATTATGGTGGCAATACAGGCAACACTGAAAGAGGAAATGCCCTCTGATCATTTCCCTTGTAAATATTCTTAGAGTAAGTAAGTAATAATTTATTCGATCAATTTAGGATTATTTACAAATAAAAAATACCATTTCTAAAAGAAGTCATTTTAATACATCATTAATATAAAAGACTACTATGCAAGATAAAATAAAAGTAAAAAGCATTTTACTACATCATTAATATATAAAAACAGCTATGTAAAAAAGACAATCACAATAGTTTCCAATCTACTTAATAGCCCAAGGAAAATTGGTTCTAGTGGGCAGCTAAGTATTTCATCCTAATACGTCAGGCAAAAGGCAGGTATCATGATTATAGAAAACACTAGCCATTCTGTATTATCAGATCTTAAAATTCGCATGGCTTCTGCAGGTCGTGAAATAGACATCATTCGGCATGCTGGGACTATCCATCTTCTTCTGGTATTAACATAGGCAGGGCAGAAAAACATAAAATGCTCTTTTGATTCAGGGCAGATGCTACACACAGGACAAATTGAGGTTACTATGGGCTGCTTCCATTTGCTTTTACCAAAATTCACAGGCTAGTTCCCATACCTGAATTGCAAATAAAGTGCACGTACAAATGGCAGTTTATCTGATCCATAAACGTCTCCAACTAAAAGAATTAATTTATTATTCAGGAACCGTTCAGTTAAAGTGCCAGGTGCTAAAGAATTAATAAGAGAATCCTGACTATATTCCAAAAACCTTGCTTTTAAAAAAGGTACCATACCTTTAGTCATGGACTCTGGGTCCTCCCAAAGATCCCTCAAATCTAATCTGAACAACCATTGCTTAATCTTCTTAAACCAATCAATTCGCCCTGCCGCTTTCTCTAATGTTTGAACTTCTGCAACTGCTTCTTTCACAGGAATCTGGGTCTTGCTTGTCCATAGTCTCACCCAAAATATTATAGCCTTCAATGCAGCAGTATAAGTAATGTTTTTCAGCCCAAGATCAAGGCGTATCGGAATCAGCGGTGTATATAACGGGAGGTTTAATATGGATCTAATGAATTTATTCTCAACCAACTCCAAATTCTTTGTCTGTTCCAAACCCCACAGTTCAGCCCCCTGTAGAGCAGCACCCAGCTCTATAAATTTCGAGTGTGGGAGAAATAGGGAGAAACACAGACAGATTTAGTTTTTTCACAATCACTGCCTCTACTTGTTTCAATGATAATTGACTTCTCTGACTCTGGCAGACCATGATAGGTTACTAGACAGTCTAATCCCTAGATAATCAAAAACCTGCTCAAGAGTGTTCGATTTCAGGCTCGGCTTCCCTTTAATAGATCAATGGGGCCGAAAGTCATAAATGCAGTTTTTAAGCAGTTGATCTCCAGACCAAATTCATCACAAACATGTGAGAATCTACTTAATATGTTCTGCATGTCCATTGGTGTTTTCAAAATTAGCAGCCTATCAGCATAGAGGAGCGCTGGAATTAATCTGCCTGCTAATTTGCTTCACCTAACTTGTGCATAATTTCCTTGATGCAAACGCACTATAAGTTGCAGCAGGCCTGTGGGCATCCCTCAGAGCAACCCACAGTTTGCCTCGTAGGATTGATTCAAAAGCAGATTTGAGATCCACAAACACGACATAGAGGTGGCCCTTCCCAATGACAACAGTCTTCCAAACAATCAACAAAAAGAGGAACACCTGGTCCAAGGTGCTGGGGCATTCCCTGAAACCAGCTTGTAAATGCGACAATATCCTATTTTCCTTAATCCATATTTGTGTCTGTGTCAGGATGAGTTTACTAAAAACTTTCTGCGCAGTATCTATCCGGCTAATTGGTCTGTAATGTATAGGGTCCCCTTTGTCCCCTTTCTTATAAATTGGGATAATTTCAGCACCCTTCCATGTGCTTGGAGTTTCTCCCCCATGAGCTATAGCATTAAAAACGATATTGAGTAGGTAGCCCCATAATGACGGCTCTGAGCGATAAAGATCTCCAGAGATTCTATCAACCCCTGGTCCTTTGCCCCCTTTCAGACAACAGATCGCGGCTACAGTTTCCTCCACTGTGAAACTAACTATATCGCCTCCCTCTATGTCTGGAGGCATATGCTTAACTTTCTCCCCAGTCCCAAATCCAAAATCCCACCTCCCCGCCCCCCTGCCTCCCCCTTGACCGCATGCGGACAGCGTTAACGTTGCTGCCTTAGTCAATCCCCCAGAGTGTGGCCCAGCTTTAAAAAAACTCTGCTTCATCGCTGCTATTTTAATTGCCATTCTCTCTTAACTTTTTAATTGTTGCTTCTATTTCCACACTTACCTGCTTTTCTGCACATTGCCAGCTTCATTTTGCACATCTCGGGCTGCTCCTCTTGCTGACATGGTTCCCGCCCTGTTCCGTCGCGGCTGTGTGCCGTTTGTGCGGAGGGCGCTGGTGACCTGCGACGCCATTTTCGGCCACTTACGGCCTGTTGCTGCATTTCCAGGTGGTGTGTGGTCTAGTCTTTTTACCACAACCACCTACTTAAGCTGATGCCAATGTGGACACAAAAGCGGGCGTACGTAGCGGGCGCAAGCAGCTGGAGCACCGCTGCGCGCCAAAGGTGTGCCTAAGCAAGCCCATCGGCGCCTGTCCGCGTCCAGCCGGGGCCTGGGGCCAGAAACCCTGGTCCTTTACAACCAGCCCCCAGATCCTATACTTCCCTGGCCATGTACAAGCTAAGGCCCACCCCTAATGCGCATTGCCAGGTTTTCAATCCTGACACCCTTCCTTCTTACTGCTCCTACTGCCAGTTTGAATGCACTCCTAATTCCCAGCTTGAGACTGCTTATGACCTTCAGGTTAGGGTGGATGCTCCCCGGCCACCTTCCAATGCTCAGGCTGACTCTCTCTTGACCAATGAAATTCGATGTTTTAGTTTAAATTGCCGCTCTTTACCTAAACATCAGCTACATTTATTTAATTTTATCATGGATGCTGACCCAGATGTGTTTTTTTTTTTTTAACAGAAACCTGGCTTCATGATAGGTCTTTACTGGATGTTATCTCAGCACTCCCTGACAATTTTTCTCTGCTGGAAATAAACAGACCCCACAATATAGGCGGAGGTATCGCCATTATTTTTAAAAAGATTTATAAATGTAAACTTGAGGACCTCCAGATTCCTAACTGTGAAGTCTTGTTTTTTTCTATTCCTCTTTCTCCTAAATTTACCTTCTCAGGTGCACTTATTTAGCGTCCCCCTGGGCCTTCTTACAACTGGTGTCTAGTTCTTTCTGACTCTCTGCCCCACCCCCACATTCTACAGGTAGCCAATTTCTCTGTGCTTGGTGACCTCAAACTCCATCTCGAGGACTCCAGCAATAAGCCAGCATCTGCACTTATAGAGGACTTGAACACCCTTAATCTTCTGCTTCTCAACTCCTCACCCACTCACATTGTGACCACCTTTTGGACCCCATTTTTTCTAATCACTCAAATTTATCCGTCACACCACCCATTAACTCTGCTGGACGAATCACTTTGCAGTACCTTTAACCATTAAGCTCCTTTCCACTTACCGTACGCGGCTGGCCTCGCCGCCTAAAACCAGGAATTGGTCTAAACTTGATTTGTCGGTGCTTAATAAACTGCTTCTCAAAAAAAAAAACACCCTTATAACCCAACCTGACCCAGATCACATCTCTGTGCATCATTGGCTCACGGAGGCTATTGACTCGACCCTACCACTCTCATCTAAACCGCAACGCAGAATGCATCCTCCCGCACCCTGGATTACTGACTCCCTCAGACAGGATAAAAAACGTTGCAAAACCTTAGAAAGACAGTGGAGGAAATACTATGCGCCTGAGGCTGAGTCTAAATACTTGGCAGCACTGAAGAAATACCATGCCCTTTGTAGATCTGCTTGTGTGACCTACTTCACGGAGAAGATCACTAACTCCCAACACTGCCAGAAAACCTTGTTTAAAGTCGTGAACGAGAAAAACACTGGTGTTTTGTAGACCAGGCCATTGCAGGCATGCATATTTGGAAGGTACCTTGGCTTCCGAAAACCCGAGGCCGCCAAGCGTCTATGTTTCCCCGGTGACTCGCACCACCGTTGGTGTGTGGGACCGTGCCCAACTGCAGTGTGAGCTCTCCAAAGCCATATCACCCCAAACCCCCCTGATAGGTAACCCCGACATTCCCCCGGCAGCAACAGGGGGGATTCCAAGCCTGGCAAGATGCCAACTGTATTGGAGACCTGTTCAATCCGGTGGTCTTATGGGCTTTCCTGTGCTTCAGGGATCCTATGGTCTACCTGAGACAGCGAAGTGGCAGTACTTAGCAGTAGTGCACTGGGTGTCACAACCGGGGATTCGACCGCATGCTAGTAGAATCCTGACGCCCTTTGAGAAATGGCTTCCCACGAGGCATTCAGACAAGAAAATACTCTCTGACATTTACACTTTTTTAAATACATTGCACTCACCGCTGCGATCACCAGGCTGGGACAGATGGAAAAGGGAATGTGAGAGGCCCTTCACAGACAGGGAATGGAGTGACATACTACACCGAGCCGGAACATCCGCTTAAAATACCGCCAGCAAGGAAATGTTCCTAAAAATCACCCATTACTGGTACCTCACTCCAGCCAAAATGGCGGTTTGGAATCCGAACAGGAGCGACTGTTGCTGGCAGGACTGTGGACAGAAGGGCACACTCACCCACTTGCTCTGGCACTGTCCCAAACTTCAGTCTTTCTGGGAGGAAGTGCTAGCAGCCATAAATGCCATTTATAAGACGGACATTCTGAGGTTCCCTAGCTATATATTACTAGGCCTCCCAAATCCTCTCACCTACCCGTTACGGTCGCCTAGAGGTAGAATCATCACCCTTGCGCTTGGAACAGCTAAACACCTCCTCCTTAGTAAATGGAACACCACCCTCATTCCATCGCACCTGGATTGGTTACACAAATTGTGGGACATAATAGGCATGGAGAAATTAACTGCAGTAGCAATGCAGCACCTTCCCCTCTTTGACACAATGTGGCAGCATGCCTTGACATACCTCTCTACTGAATTTCGGGAATTGTCTTGCCCTCGCTACCTTCGCGTCCTGCGTTTAATACCAACAGAAGCACCTGCAGAACACCAGAACACCTGAACTCACCCCCACAAACTTTTCTACTACTGGGCAACTTTCTAACTCCACCAGTTCTCTGTTCCCCTTCTTTTATTCCTCGCGTTCACTGCACACTACACTGTTCCCTTCGTGCATACAAGACCTGCCCTTAGCATTATCTGATCACCACCGGCCAAGCGGATGTAGGTGCGTAGTGCTGTACTGAACTTTACGTTTAAATAAATAAAAACAGATTTAAACCTAAAGTCGTGAACGAGCTCTCGGCAGCCAGCACTTTTCTGCCACCCCCTTCTCCATCTCAACATCAGTGTAATGAGCAAGCAATGTTTTTTCAAAATAAAGTCGAGTCCATCCACTGTCAACTTGACATGGACGCCTCCCAACAAAGGAACTTAATGCTCCCTGCAACTTAAGCATAGACATCGTGACAACCCCCCCCCCCCCGCCCAGGCTATTCAGTGTGAGGAACCTCTCCAAATTAGGATATGGTCTCAGTTGGACCTGGCTACACTGCAATCACTACTGGGATCCATCAAGTCCGGTTCCCTGCTTGACCCCCTTCCACCCTCTAAACTCAGACTCTTGGACGAGGCTGTCCTTACTGTGATTCTCAACCTCCTCAACACATCTTTAAGCACAGGACATGTACTACAGAGTTGGAAACACGCTCTTGTCCTTCCTTTGCTAAAAAAAGGGTGACCTTGATCCTCTCTGTTGGTCAAACTTTCCTCCCGATCTCCCTGCTTTCTGTCTTTTCTAAAATATTGGAAAGGCACGTCAATGTCCAACTCTCCTCTTTTGTTGCGACCCGCAATTTGTTTCACCCATCACAGTCTGGTTTTAGACCCGGCCATAGCACCGAATCTGCCCTACTTGGGGTCACGGAATGTCTCAGGCAACTGCTCGACACCGGTGGAACTGCCGCCCTCATCCTGCTTGACTTAAGTGCGGCCTTCGATACAGTGTCACATTCCATCTTGACAGACCGACTTGAGGCCTCAGGTATTGAGGGTCTGCCTTGAGGTGGCTGATTTCCTTTTTAAAAGATCGCACCTTTCAGGTCTTATCGTCAAATATAAGATCGAAGACCTGAGCATTAACCTCTGGAGTCCCTCAGGGATTGATTCTGAGCCCATTGCGCTTCAATATCTACGTTTGCCCTCTGGCAGAAATTGCTGAGAAGTCGGGACTTACCATCTTTTCATATGCAGACGATACCCAGATTATCTTCTCATTCGCAGCCGCTCAGCATCAAGATCCCTCCCTGCTCCAGCTTGGCCTGAGAAATGTCTGCCTGTGGATGACTAGAAATGATCTGAAGCTGAATGGCAAAAAAACTGAAGTCCTGCTTCTGGGAAATAACCCCGAACTCTGGGGAGTTAACCACTGGCCAGCTGCTCTGGGACCATTACCTGCTCCGGTCCCTAAGGTTAAAAATCTTGGTTTTATTATTGATAACTACCTCTCCCTCAAACCTCAGGTGTCCAGGGTCAAAGCCACCTGCTTCTCTGTTCTCAAATGGCTTAAAAAGATCCTCTGGCTAATTCCACCAGCCGCCCAGAGAACGGTGTTGCAGGCTTTAGTGACATCCAGACTGGACTACTGCAATGTTTTATACCTGGGCGCACACAAATCCTCAATTCAACACCTGCAGATCATCCAGAATGCGGCCACTCGCCTTCTTTTTCGGCTGCCTAGATACGCCTCAGTTTCACCACTGCTTCATAAACTACACTGGCTCAGGGTGAACAAGCACAACAAATTCAAGGCCTTATGCTATAGGTTCCGGGCCAAACTTGGCTTGGTTCCTTCTTACAGCCAAAGCTTGGTGAAACCCTATGTGCCCACCCGACAGTTGAGATCATCCGGCCTCTCACTGCTCACAGTGCCCAGGTTTCACCTTGCTCGCATGAGAGGCTGCTCGTTTTCTTTCCTGGGCCCTAAACTCTGGAACTCTCTTCCAGCTGAGCTCAGAAACTGTCACTGTTTGCTCGCCTTCCGCAAGAACCTGAAGACTTTCCTTTTTAGTTGCCAAGCCTGATTCTCTATCTTGAGGCTGCTGTTTAGCAGTCTGGTGGCTCTGCCTGTCGCCTTGTCCAGTGCCAGGAGACCCTGTTGGGTTGCTGCACGCTTTATAAATGCATAACATGTGCTACCCCTTTAGCCAACAGATGCCAGAATAACTGGCTCTCTTTCATTTTTGATGCACAAACTAGTTTGCGCCAGTTATCTCCCTCCCAGCATTTCTCAGCATGCGACTGCATTCTATTATAGACCCTTTTACCTTCTGCTACAGCAGTGCTATTACCAGTCTTCACCACAGAAATTAGAGCTGATCTTGCCAACTTACAGTTTTCATTGTACCATGGTGCATCTTTCAGCCTGGGTGGGACGTTCTGGCATTGTCTATGAAAATATCCCTTAATGGACTTAAGTAAATTGGGCAAACTACTTGTGATAATTGAATCATCAAAATTAATGTTCTTCAACATAGTTAAAATCATAATTACTTCCTCATACATACCAACTAGAGACTTCCCATCAGATAATACAAAAGACCATTTTATCCGTCTATCATTATTCATGGTGACTATAGGGAGATCCGGGACGTCAATGCGATTAATCAATTAAGGGATATCAGTCAACTACAAAACCAATGCGTTGTGATCACTATCAGGTCTGTCTATAACTACCATGTCTGTACCATAGGCCACAAATCTAGATCAACCACAATATAATCTATCCTGGTTTGGGTTTTTGCCCTTTTAAAAGTGAAAGATCCATCTGGATCAGAGTTTGTCTGCCCATTACAAGTGCGTAAACCATAAGCTAGGGTTAGAGAGAAGACCTGCTGGGCAACTTTCGGGCATCTCTTTCGGGGGGAAATCTGCAGCTTTTTTATACACCTTGCTGACTCTTCTTCTTGAACAACAATCTGTATAAAATCTACTGGCTCATAAGAGACATTAAAATGCCCAGCAATGATAAGGTAGTATCCCCTATTCAAATTCTCTAGGAAATTTGTCAAGGTCGAAAGTGTGGCAGAATCCTGATTCTGACTATTGAAACAATTGTAAATATTAATCAACCTAAGTGTAAACTTCCCCCTTGGTGATTCAAAGTCAAGGCCCAATATATCCACAGAATCAATGTGTAACTTTCAAATATTAGAGGCCAAACTTGGCTTTACCCAAATGAGTAAACCACCTGCTGGACGGCCTACAGGAGAAGGTCTAGCCTGAACGCTTACATTTGTAAAACCCACCCTATAAATCGGTTGAGTTGCCCAAGTTTCTTGAAATAAGCATATATGGCACCCATCTACAAGCTCACTCCAATTTGGATCGCTTAATTTAGACCCCCAACCTAACGATAGTCCACAAGATCATTTTAAGATTTTGATTATCTACCTTAATATGCAAGATTACTCTCACACTATAGTCTATGCCCTTAATAAGGGGTATCTCTAGAACTTCATTCCTATCCAGTCTGCAGCTGATCTCTTGACACAATCAAAACAGGGGTAAATTCTCTTGTTGAATGGGTAAATCATTATTTCCACAATTACCCCCTCCCTGTGTACAATGAGAAAAAACTTTTTGGGGCAACATCTTACACCTAGTGTCACCCATCTGGCGTCAGTCTAGGCTGCCAAGGTCAGTAAGTGGTTGGAACTTATTACAAATTGCAATTGTAGATTTCTGTTGTTCCATAGGCATATTCTGTGCTGGACAGCCTCTAGGTGAATTTATTGCATGGGAGTGAATAAAATGTCTATAAAAATACCCCAAGGGAACGATGCCTATGCCATGTCCCACACCCTCCCATCAAAGTTTAGCACTGCAATTAATCAGTCGTTCTGCGAGGTTGGGCTATCGACAGTTTAGTACTATGCAATCGCCATTTATATGTTTGCGCGATGGGCCAACCAACCCCACACATCTAACAAACAGGATATCCTGAAAATTAGCATTCCTAAAATCAGTATTACGTGATAACCAATGGCAGACTTTATTCTTAAGCTAGCCAGTGGATTCGTCACTATTGTCATTCAGTTGGGGAACATTAATTAAAATTGTCACCTAGGGGCAGCACTCAGGAGGAAGATCCAATGTAACCTGCTTATGATCGGCTTGTGATCTTACATGAGGTTTGGTAGGTTCTCTGGGTGCAGATCTGGAGCCCCTCTGAATGCCTTTATGTGGACAACATTTTTCTAGATCCATGATTACCTTCTTATCTGATTTACCCAACAAAGCATTACAGCCTTTTGGTGCACCCTCAATCTGACGCTCTCTTATCCCAGTGACTAAACCCCCTTTATGAGTGGAAGAGGAAACGGAAAGAACAATATTAGAGGACTGGGGCTAGAAATAACTGGCCTGAATACCTCCCTCATTAGTGCTGTTGCTCCTTACACAAGCCTGCTCAACATCCCCTTGGACTTTCAAGCTATCAAATGAAGTCTGCAGCAATAATACAGAGTTCTCCAATTTGGTAAGTCTGTCCAATAGCAGGGAAAGATTTGTTGTCAGCATGGTCTTAAATTTGCTATCTATGTAGTCCAAATCCAGGTCAGGTTTCTGTAAGGGACATGGGATTTTAACAGCTGGATTCTTATCCATGTTTGGTAGCGAGGATGGTAAGGAAGTGTCAACCTTGGTACATTGTGCATTTATGACATTGTTCCATTTGGTTCTTGGCGCTTGCTTGATACCCGTGTGCCTAGTTTTCTTTTTCTTCTTCACCGGGGGCCCACCCACGCTAATTATTGATGGATTAGGCTAAATTTGAGAAACCTTTGCATTCCCAGAAATTGCCTCAACCATGTGCCTAATTTCCCTGTTGAAGGACTCAGAGTTACTACGAAGTTCTATGGGCAATGTGATAGAATCTCCCAATTCCAATTCCAGGTGGCGTTCTGCCAGCATGATCTTATTGTCAATGACCCTTACAGCATGCACCAAAAAACAAATCCAAAGGAGTACCCTACAGCCTCTGAGGAGAGGCTTCTTTGTCTCCCAAAGTTTTCCGTTTCACCATTTTCACTAGGTTGTTTGCCTGCACACTAGAAACCTCACTTATAGACTCTCACCAGTTACTTGAAGCACAAAACCAAATATAAGGGGGGTGGCCCAACCCAACTGCCCGCGGACGGGCGCAGACGGGCCCGCATTTGGCCAGGTCTTTGCCCAGGTGCGTCCCATGCCACGGTGGTAAAGAGCACTTTTCAAGTGCTACGAGTCCCCTCCTCCTCAGGGCAGGATGATGGTGAGCTGTGCCTGCTGGGGGACATAGTCCCATCCAAGCAGGGGAGAGTAGTTTTAAAAATCAAACAATGCACGTCCCACGCTGCAGTAATGAAGAGTGCTTTTCAAGTGCTACGAGGCCCCTCCTCTACAGGGCAGATGATGGTGAGCTATGCCTGCTGGGGGACATAGTCCAACCCCAGCAGGGGAGAGTAGTTTAAAAAAAATCAAACAATGCACGTCTTATATTCTTATATCATCAACAAAGACCATGTTTTGTTGGCTTTTATACCAGTGATGAGGGCGCGGAAATATCTAATAAGAAAGAACATTCTGATATCAGTGCTGCAATATCACTGCTACTGCAACAATACTGGCAGCCATGCTTACTAACGAGTGCTACAAAATACATACATCAAGGTACCATTTTTCCTCAAACGAAACATTCCACTGTTGCGAGATCAGCACCTACTCCCCTTATAATATCAAAAAAAAACCTTTTGTGTTGTGTACTTCAACCATGTTAGCTCATTGCAACTGTCAATCAATACAAATTCATTAGTTGTGCTCCATTCCTGTTTTAGATTTCTGTGGGTTTTGCTACAAAAGCCTGCCACTGCTTGAGTGGTTGTAAAAGACTTACAGTGACTAGTAGCAATGGGAACAGTTCATACCTTTCATTCAGACAATAGCCCTGCATTCACATCGAAGGCATTTATGAATGCAATGTTTGCTCTGGGAGCAAAACTTCTATTCTTGCACCCCTTCTACTTGGAGGTAAACAGAATCATTGAGCGAGCCAACAGCATGCTTAAACAGGATTCAGGATTGTGTTAATACCATCCCCTATAGAGGGCCCAAAGAGCACGCAATAACTTGCCACATGAAATGCTCTTTGGGGTATCTATGTATGTGACCAGTCTCAAGCTTAGTGTAAGGGCAGAGTCAAAAATTGATTCATATGATCAGATTTTGTATTTCCATCTGTATCAAAATATCCAGTACACAAGACAAAAATGTGCAAACAAGAAGTGTTTGCCTGACTCCGGCACTGAAGAGAAAGCTGATGTTGATAGGTGGTTCCCAAAAGTAGGAGCTCTAGTCCATGAATCGATACAGCAAGCTGTCTTTTTGGCCCATACTATACCACTGGTGCAAATTCTTGTGATAGAAGGCACTCTCACTATAATCTTGTTACCACTGTCTAGTTTGAAGAATAATAGGAAAGTGCCAATTGATCACGAAGAAATATTATATTTATGGTTCTGTTCAGCCACTCTCTGCCAAAGCCAAAGTGGCTCCAGATTAGACCTATACATTCTCTACCAAGTTACTCCAACTGAACCGCCCAATCCTGCTTTTCTAGTTGCTGTGTCCATGACACATGTATTCAACCACCATAGTAAAATGTTTGCTACAACTTTCATTTCTTTTGTGGAGTGACACCTTGATTATTGTTTTGAGGATGGTGCATTGGCACTATCTTCCCGACAATGCTCAGCCTTCTTCTGTGGTACATGAGCTTCAACTACATTTTTACTCACACAGAGTTAAAAGACACTATTATTTAGTTAACATCAATGTATATCCATTGTCTTAGTCCCCTTAATGCAGTGGTAATAACCGAAAAAACGAAACAATTTATGTGCTTTCAGGGTTTGGCACTGGTCCTAGCAAAATGGCGTATAGGCATGTCCTGGAAGGCGACATCCGCCCCCTTAATTTTGGCATGGCAGGCGGATGTGGTTTGCTGGGCTCCAGCAGAGCTCTCCATTAGGACTAAAGCATGTGCTAGGGATGGGACATGTAACCTCATGGAGCAATAGGTGAATTGCTTTGACGAACTGAATGATCTGTTGTCCCCTAGTGGTTGACATCTTGTGGTTTGAGTGGGTATCCCCGAGGGATGACTGAACTTCGAGAAAATGTCACATTGCATGACTGTTGGTGCAGGAAAGTGGGAGGGGATAGCATGCGGGGATGGCGATATTGGGCTTAGTTGTTTCGTATGATTTGATGTTTGATTTCCCTTTTAGTTCCTCATTTCCCTCTTAGGCATATGTGACATTGTCTTTCATATGATATTGTATATGCATATACTCATTTGCATATTAGGATGTTTGCGAGTACCTATTCAAACTATTGTGTTGCATATTTCATTGAGTATAATTAAATAACGGATATCAAGTTATTTCGGTGTCTGCGAGTTTTAGTTTTGAATAAACTCAATAAAAAGATTTTTTTTTAAATGTATATCCATTGCCTGATGTGATTCTTTAGGAAAGAGTGTTGCATCAAATTTTGGGTTGTACAGAAGTAATGCAAATACCACATTCTCTATGCAGTTCATTAGATGACATCACAACACTAGATCCTTATGCAAATTCAATGAACATAAACACATTTAAGCAGCTTTTGAATGATCTTGACTCATTATGCTTCCTTGAACAATGAACATCCATATCTGGATGGCAAAAACCTTTTTGTTTTCATAAATATGGCCATCATTAGGCCACAGATCAACTGGTCACATCAAACATATAATTTTACACAGTGGGAATACTGTCAGATGCAGCACATTATTTACAAGATCCTGAGTTACTAACAAAAGTTTTAATCACCAGACACAAAGACATTTATTGTCCATCATTTCTCAGATCATTTTTGGAACAGGGATAAACATATTGCCAAGATAATATTCAGCAAAAAAAAAGCATTTGGGGCACAAAATATCCTAGGAAATAATTTTTTTTTAAACAAGGTTGTTCGGAAAACTATTTGCATGGGTTTCGCTTTACGTACTGATTTGAATACACCTTCAAATCCTAAAATTACACAATGTTCAGATTGGAAATTAGAAAAATAATCTAATGATTCTGTGAATGAAATGATTCAAAAGTACTATTAACATGACACTGAATTATTTGAATGGACTAGCCTTATGGCTACTGGATCATAATCTGTGTATGGAAAGATCCTGGGATAAAGCCATAGGCCCTTTTGCAAATGGACCAAACCCCAGGTATTCTGCTCCTTCTCCTTTTACAGTGGCAACATTAGTCTAAGTTTAGGCCTGAAGTCTAAGGGCCCAATTCACAAAGGTAAACTAAGACCTAAAGTCTAAATTTATCTTTGTGAATTGTGCCCTTAGACTTCAGGTCTAAACTTAAACTGCAGTATAAACTTAGACTTCATGTCTAAGTTTACCTTTGAGAATCGGGCCCTTTGGGTAGATAAGCAGAGCCAGCTGTAGCTGTCACAGTCGAGCCTTAGTTCTTCTGAAAAAGCACATGTTCAAAATAAGTGATGACGTATTTGGTGATTTTCTTTTAGGTCCAAATCTGAAAAAAGAAGTACACCCTTTTCTCCCACAGACGATGCCCATTTGATATAGTTATGGCATATGATTTTTTAGGTCAAGCTACAGCGCGCATGCGCTGTCTGCAAGACCTGCTGTTATCAATAAAATGACGATATTCCCGCCTCCTACTTACCATTGGTGCACTCCAGCGTCGCTCTTCTTTGCTGCCAACGGTCTCGCCCTCAGCCAATACCTCACTTCCTTTCAAGGCAGAGGAGCACCGGTAAAATACAATGTACTTACGCTTGTTTAATGTATATTACTTCCTGTGCACTCTTTTTTTGCTTTCCCTCACTTAAATGTCAATCTGTCACCCGTTTCCACTAATTTCACAGGGAATGTTCAATACATGTAAACATAGCACTTTGTGAGAAACCATGGCCCACTAATCGCCACGGGAACTGAACACAAACAGTGCTGACGTTGAAGTTAAATCAAAGACGTGCTCACTCCGGGACCACCCAACACTTCAGCTGTGAGTTACTTCATAGTCAGTTAATGGGGGGGGGGTGCTACAGGTGCTTTGAAGGCCAACAGTTAGCGC